>PVJA010025379.1:0-30835 GCA_004027025.1 Myocastor coypus
CGGAGAGCCTGAATGTAATATAAAGAGAGACAGAGAGACAGACTGGAGCTGTTGGTCTGAGCTGTTGCTGCTGCTCTGCTGCCGTGTTGGTTGGCTACCTCTGCCGCCATTTTGTTGCTGTTCCGCCGCCATGAACTGGATGCTCTCCGCCCTGCTCCACTCAGCCTTGGGCCAGCCGAATATGGACTGAAACCTCTACAAACTGTGAGCTAAATAAACCGTTCCTTCCTTCATTTTGAATGTCGGGTATTTGTCTCGGCAACAATTTAAAAGTAACTAAGACACCCCTCCATGATGTGCTGCCACGTAGCCCAGCAATGACCTTCACATCCATTATCTGGGGTATGACCAAAGATTGCCCCTCCCCCCAGGAGGCAGTGCTGGCATTCAGGCTCTTGGTGAACACTGAATTCAGTGTCCCAGATCTGCCAAGGCAACTAAGACGCACTAGTGTTCTGCCCCCTGGAGCCGTGGGACAGGGACCTCTCCCAGCCTGCAATGTTTCCATTCATTGCACATTTGCCATTACCAACCATAAAAACCCCTGCTGTGCTTTCCCTGGGGTTCAGGAAATGAGCTTCCACTTCCCCATCCCCACATTGGGTTGCATCACTGTGGAGCCCAAGGTGGCAAAGACCAACTCTCATCCACGATGACCCACATGGGGTTCATGGTGGGTTCCAAAACCAAGGTTTTCATGCTCTAACTGAGTTAGTAGATCAAAGTGAGGAGACTGTGTGGGAGACGTGAGTTTCTTACTCAGAAGGAAGTGGTTCTATAATACCGATTTGGGCTGTTCGGGGACATTTTTACTTTCTTCCTGTTTTGGCTATGTAGATGAGAATCTGGGTAACCTAGGAGGAAAGTGAAGAGAGTTGCATCCAGTCACATCCATAGAAAAATAAGAGCCAACAGGTTGCGTCTCTAGATCTTAAGGGGATTGTCATCAGGGATCTGGTAAGTACCCAGCAGCCTGGCTGGCATGGAGGGACACTGGGGATCCTTCTGCAAGGTATGGCCTTGTGCTCATGCTCTGGAGGGTGCTTCTCAGCCCTAGGAGTCTCCTGCCTAGTGTAAGTTTCTCTGTGCACCCTAGGAGGTCTGTGCTTCAGTGTGGCCCATGTTTACCTTGGGCTTCAGGGAAATGGTTCAGCTTTTGGCCGGGCTGGATGCTAGTGTTAGCCATGTAGGTGCTCATTGATGTCACCTGGATCCACCCTAGGAAACCTCGAGACACCAAGGCTTGGGTGGCTTCCTTATTGGTACCATGCTGCACATCTATCACAGAGGATGGCTGGGATCGTTGGTGCTGCCCACACAACTCCAATGGATAGGACAGTGGAGGCTCCATGCTGGGCTCTCCAGGGGCTCCTTCCCAGTCAGTGTCATCTGGATCCTTCACTGTGATTGACTGTCATGGGACTATGATGACTCTCAAAGAGTTCTATGTGAGCTGTCAATTGCTGGACCCCAAGATGGTTTGGGGAACCTTGAGCTCATCCTGCCTGGGAAGAAGATGTGACCTGGGACAATAGAGGACCTCTGTGGGCCTTGGATCCTTTTCTATTGTTGAAGTGAGAGGGGCTCAGGGCCTCTGGCACAAGCACAGTGGTCCTCTGATAATGTCTGTAGCCTCGGAAACAGCTGTAGTCTCCTCTCAGCGCTGGCAGTGAGGAAGTCAGCCTCTGTTTCCTTGGCTGCCCCCTCCCCTTCCAGGGTGAGAGGCACAGTCTCAGGGTTAGGGTGTGTGGGGAAGGGGACCCATAGGAAGTATGAGCCAGGGCTGAAGGCAATGGACATTTGGAAGAATCAGGCTGAGGGAGGCAGAGGAGAGAGGGAGCAAGGTGTGCCCTTGCCATTAGGGCCAGCAGGGAGCCAGAGCTTGTGGGGTGCTGGCCCCTCAAGCGTGAGTGGAGGCTTCCCATACCTAAGGAGCTCACAGGCATGGACTTGACGGGATCAGAACACAATGAGACACACTCTACATGCTCAGCAGAGCCTGGCTCTGTCATGGACAATTGGCACTGTGGCCTTTTCAAATGAGGCTGGCTCCAAGGATGCTGAGGCAGGCGGCCCTGCAGAGTCGTGCTAAGCCCCTGCTCTTCAGGGCCTGACTCTCTACTGGATCATACTAGGTGGAGCCTCCCCCGCTCCATATGACATTAAATTCAAGGTGCTTTGTCTCTATTAGGATGAGCTCTCGCCTAGAAAATTGGGGTGTGCTAGGGTCTACTGCAGTTGGATTGCCATGTTGGGTACCAAGACCCACTGTTGCAATGCTGTACTAGTTTTCCAGGAAAATGAATCTCTTTCTTGAACTATGACTTGTGAGGAAGCCCGGAGGACCCTAGAACAGTCAACCTCCAAGATTCACAAGCACATTTTCAAGAATAACTTGCTACACCAACCATAGGTTTAGAGCCCAAAGCCACCATAGAGGTGATTGCATCTGGTCTCCACCTTTTATAGACCAGGAAATAAAGGCACAGAGAGGTAAACTTGCTTTCCCAAGGCCCCGAGTAGCCAGCGAGAGGCCAGGAAGGGTGTGGTATTCAGCCTTCTGTTGAAGGAAGCAGAGGCTTTACAAAAAGCACCCAACATGTGTTTTCCTCAGCAGGCTTTGAGATGTGCAGGACACTCAGTCGTATGATGTTCACAAAGAGGTTCTGTCCCTGCCCAGCTTGTGTGGCTGCAATTCATTCTGATATGGGACACCCACATAGGGCCAGACCCCTGCAGCCAGGGCTCAATCCGCAACAAGAGGGCCAGCTTTCAACACTTTCCCCCCCAGGCCGCCCCTACTGTGAGGAGTTCCTGAAATCGCTGTCAGTACCATTCTTGGAGGCAGGCAGTGGAGCTCTCCAAAAGAGACAATAGGAGTCCCTGAGGCACTTCTCAGTTTTCTAGCAGGTAAAGTAAAAAGAAGCAAACTTAATAATGTATTTCATTTAACCCAGTACACCCAACATGTTATCACTGCAACATATGATTAACACGCAAATCATTAGGAGTAAGCTATGCAAGCCAAGTCTCCAAAGCACCACTTCATGAATCAGTGTCATAAGTCAAGTGCTCAGGAGTGGGACACATGTAGCTTGTGACCACTGTGTGGACAGCTCATGGCTATTTGTTACAGCCCTGAAAGGCACCTATTGAACCCATAAAAGCTTAGAATCCGTGCTCAAGGCTTCATCCTAGTGCATAGATCCCAACTACCATGGCCTGTAAATATCACAAACACATTTTAGCTCAGTTCTGTATTGAACTGAGTTTTCTCTTTTTTAATTTTTGAAAAAGTCATTTATGTATTTATTTTCTTATTTATTTAGTACAGAGTCTTGTTAGGCAGCTTGGACTCATAATGATCCTCCTGTCTCAACCTCCCCAGCGCTGGGATTACAGACATGCACCACCATGCCAAGTTTTAGTGGCTGGCACAGTGTGGGGCCAGTAGTACGGCATGAGGTACTGGGTATTAAACTCAGGTCCTTGTGCTGGCCGGGCAGTGGCTAAGACCACTGAGCTATCTCCCCAGTTCCTCTCCACTACATTTTACAACTCTATCTTCAATTTTAGGGGTGGCAATCTGGTTAGGCTACCTGACAGCCAAGCCATGACCTTGACAAAGGCAAGTGCTTGATCAGCAGAGCTCCTCCTGCAGCTGCCCAGCCGGCCCATCTCAGAGCCGGGTCTGAGGACTCCAGAGCAGAAATTTTCTTGGATCCAAGTCAGACTTGGTTCCCGATTCTAGGTCTGGAAAAAGCAGCCCATGGTCAGGGAGCCCACCAAGCCGCTGACATCCCCCAAACCGGAAATGTGCAGGGAGAGAGACACTGACAGCCCAGACCAGCCAGAGGTTTCCAACTTTGTGAACATTATGCGCACCTCTTGTTTTGCTCTAAAATATTTCACAGGTGATGTCCCTTCCCCAGGTAACAATGTATTTTATGACCAAGGGTAGCACGGAAGTCTTCAGGGTCCCTGGTGCCTTCTGACACAGCCTGACATGCTTTTCTGTCACCACTACAGGGCTCACCTGCGCGAGGCTGGTGGCAGGTGATCCTGGGAGATGCTCAGGCCCCAGTGGGCAGCCTGGGAGGAAGCATGGAGGGCTGCCCACAGAACACCAACAACTGTGTCAGAACTTTGGGTCACCCCTCACTCTACACACTGGACCCTGAGGCCTGGAGAGTGATTTTGAGGCCAGGGAAGGAGATGGGGGAGCGGAGGCTGGCCTTGTTTTTGTTTCCTCCTGAGCTACACAGAAAAATCCCCCCACCTCTGTGCTTCCTTCCTCCTCCCTCTCAGCTCTGCCCTCTCTCCCGCCCACCAGTGCTCCTTGCCTTCCTCTTCTCCCCTACTTCTTCCCTTTCCTCCCCTGCTCTCCTCATCCTCTGTTTCCTCTTCCCCTCCTTCTCTCTCATGGATAATGGGGCCAGGTACTTTCTCAGCCCCACTCTACCTCCTGACCAGAGTCATTGAAGGGGAGCAGAGAGTGAGAGGGAGCCCTGCACACCCTCCCTGATCCCCAGGCAGCTTGGCAGCTGGAGGCCCTTTCGGCATGGAGAGGCACCTGTGCCCAGGACAGCAGCTGGGGGATGGAAGGGCCAGGGCCTGCAGGCACCTGCCCACTGACCAGCACCAAGGTCAGCTGCCTTTCCTCTTCATCCCTAGGGGAGGCAGATGGTGATGCCTAAGTCTGCAGCTGGATGGACAGAGGCTGAGGCTTCCAGACAGACAGCTGTTAAATATCAGCCTGGCCCAGAGGGGTGGAGCCCCATCCTTAGGCAGCCCCCAGGAGAGGTCCTCCCACTCTCCTTTCTGCCTCAGGGCTCTTTGTTCTGACTGAGAGGATTTAGAAGCCCTCTTTCCTTGCACTGTCTTCTAGCTGGCTGCCGTAACAGGTTCCTTTTCTGCTTCTGGGCCCTGGTGACCTGCCTGTGCCCTGCAGCCTGGATGGGCCAAGATCCCTGGCAACCTTCCTGGGAGATTCAGGGCCGTGAGTCCTGGGATTACCATGATAATCATTCAGATTTTTGAGCTCTGTTCCAGAGCTCAGGTTGCAGCGTTGGGCTTGGCCTAGAAAACTGTATGTCTACCACCCCTTTGTTGGCCCCAGCTGCTCTAGAGGAGTAGCTGAGGAGTGGGAGGCCCTGTTGACTGGGGAGGATAGAAGATTCCCTGCTCAGACCCTCCCTCTACAGGGAGCAGCTGTGCCCACCAAAGGCTGGAGCAGGGGGGGAGGAACCAAGCGCCCTTTTCTCCCCTTTGCCTGCTCAGCCCCTCCCCCTGGGCTCACGGCCAGGCCTCCCAGGATGAAGACATCCCTCAGTCTCCCAGGAGGAGCCAGAACCCTAAGAGCAATTGCTTACTGTGTCTTAACTGGAATGCAAATCACAGCAAACAGGCCCTGTTCTGTCACCCAGCCAGTCTCCGCCCCCGGGACCTGAGATTGGAGCCTGGGGTTCCTAGCCCTCCAGTGAGGAAGTGGTGCTGGCTATGTGCTGGTGTTCATCTGCACTCCAGGGGCTGGCGCATGCTAGGATGCCAGATCCTGGTCTTGGCAGAGGAACACAGGGTTGCAGCCGTTGAGTTAATTAGAGGCGGAGGGAGGTAGGCAGAGGGACTTGGCAAGTAAAGGGGTGGGCGATGCCAAGTGTCCGATGCCACGTGCCGTGTCTGAGGAGGAGGTGGGAGATGGGCATAGCCAGCTGCTTGGAGGTCACTCGGCCCTGCGTGCACCTGCCAGTTCAGCAGATGGGCTATGGATCCCCATTCCATGTGCACGGGCACCGCCTGGAGGAGGAGACCCAGCCCCGTGCAGGGCTGCTTGGCCTACACAGAAATCACTGGCCCCACACAGCTGTGTAAACATCCATGAACTGCAATGAAATAAAATTAAAAACTTCCTTCATGCACAGCTCCACTGCGAGCACTCAGGAGCCACAAGTGGTCCTTGCTGGACCTCGTGGGTGCGGGGTACTGGCATGGGTGCAGAGCACGCTGCCTGCCAGAACTGCTCTGGTCCTGTGCTCAGCAGCTGGCGTTGTACTCCCAGAGGCCTCGTGGCGGTACGGTCATCCTAAGCTTCCACTTTGACTGTTCAGACTGAAGCTTGTATCTAGGAGCGCTATTCCTATTCACCCCGCCCCCTCGGGGGAGGGACCAAGCACAAACCCTGTGCAGAGAGCATCTGCGGCAGAGGGCTGCATACCAGTCCCCACTGTCTGCATGACAGCCCTTCTCTAAGACCCTGGCATGGCTTAACCTTGGGCAGTGCGCTCAGGACACTCAGAGAAAAGCTGTTTGTCTTGGCTGGAGTTCACAAGCAGACTTCTAGAAAACCTGAGGCTGTCTATCCTACCTTTAAATTTAGATTTTTAATTTTTTTGTATCAAAGCCCTGCTTGAAGGGAGTGGGTGGCTCTGTAGTCGCTGATCTGGGATGGTTAGGAGAGAGTCACCACGAACACTGGGCTCATGACACGGGGTGAGCTGCAGAAAGCAGCTTTGGATTTATAAAGTGCCCTTGTGCCCTCTGTCATACGTCCCTCCAGGCATCATGCATCTCCGCCTTTCACGGCAGACGGTCTCTGCCTTTACAAGAAGGTTTAGGCTACTTATATTTAATGTTGTTTGGTTGGTTTGAGATCCGCATCTTGCTATTTGTTCCATATTTGTCATCTGGTCTCTGTTCCTTCTCTTCCCCCCTCCCTGCCCGCCTTTTTTCCTTCCGTGTTTTTGGCCAAGCGAAGTATTTATTATATATGTAATTCTGGTTTCTATTCTTTGTTGCTTGCTGTCTATCACTGCTCTAAACTTTACACTGGGCCAGAGACAAAGCTCAGCAAACCAAGCACCTGCTTTGGCAAATGCAAGGACCAGGGCTCAATCCCTGGTCCTACATGCTGCACTATCATTGCCTACATGAGTTTATGAACCATGAAGCCATCTTCTTCCTTTTCTCCCCTCCTAGTTCTCTTGTTCTAGGCATGTATCTCACTTCCACATATGCAGTGGGATCAAAAAATAGAGTGAATTCTTAACCATTTAAAAATTTTTTGCTGGATATAGTGGCACACACCTGTAACCCCAACACTTGGGAGGCAGAGGCAGGAGGATCAATGTGAGTTCGAGAGCAGCCTGGGCTATGAAAGTGAGCTTAAGGCCAGCCTGAGCTGCATAACAAGACCCTGTCTCAAAAAGACAAAATAGGAGTTAGGGAGATAGCTCTGTGGCACAAGTGTCTGCCTGGCAAGTGCAAGGTGGTGAGTTTGAACCTTGGTCCCCCACAAAAAAGACAAAATAAATAAATCAATTATCTTGAACATATACTCATAAGTGAAATAAACCAGACATATATATGCAAATATTGTATAGTCTCCCTGGTGTAAGGACTCAAAAGAATAAATAAATAAATAAATAAATAACTTTGGGAGTGTCTTAGTTACTTTTTACTTGTTACTGGGACAAATGCTCGACACTCAAAATGAAGGAAGGAAAGGTTTATTTAGCTCACAGTTTGTGGAGGTTTTCAGTCCATATTCGGCTGGCCCAAGGCTGAGTGGAACAGGGCAGAGAGCATCCAGTTCATGGTGTCGGAACAGCAACAAAATGGTGACAGAGACAACCAACCAAGGGAGCAGACAGTAACAGCTAGTCTGTCTCTCTGTCTGTCTTTAAATTACATCAGGCTCTCTGCCTTAGCCTATCAACCTCAGGCCACACTCACAGTCTCAGCACTACTCAGACCATAATCCCAATAGTAGTAAAACATGTAATCCCAGTGGATCATCATTCAAGTCTCAAACTCTAGAGTCCCCACCCATGACTCCACGAGGCTTTGGGGGGACAACTAGACATAAACCATAACAGGGCAGTACCAGAAATCAATCTCAGGACCTTGCGTTTTCTGCATCCTCAACCCCTATAATTTGTTTTTTTTAGAAGAGTGACTTAAATACAAAATGTATTTGGAAGAATTAAAAAAATTAATGTTTATTGAAAGTGTTGTTTAATTGTTTGACCAATCTTACATACCCATATCTGTTAATCTAAACTGATTTGATAATGAAAATATGTAATGCCACCATTGTTAAATTTTTCTTCTTTTGAAATTCTGTACTATATGTACTCTTACTTGTTACTGTTCTATCTTTCTTTTTGCTATTTTTACTCTTTAAAATAAAATTAAATCTATAAAAAATTAATTAATTAAAAGATAACATTTTTTATTGTATACTAGATGCATGGTCACCAATACCCCTCAAAATACTCTCACTAGCTGCAAACATGCTGCTGTATCCTTCTCACCACTTTCTGAAGCAGGTCTAGAAGTCTTCTTTGGCGGGGGTCTTGCAGCGCCATTGTGGCGGCTTCAACATGCTGAGTCCATTCAAAACATTTTTTGTCTCCTGGACATTTTGATTTGGGGGAAGAACCACAAGTTGCATAGTGCTGGACCCGGTAAATAAAGCAGATGAGGACATGCTGCTCTGTTGTCTCCAGCCTGCCTTTCCCTTGGTGGGCACTTGGTCTCAGTGTCCACTGTATTTTTCTATAGCACCTTGTGAAGACACTCTCGAGAGAAGACTTGCAGAACTGCTTCAGAAAGCAGCAAGAGAAATGGTGTAAGTCTCTTGGAAGTGAGGTGAGTATTTTGAGGGAGATTAATGGCAATGTGCCTTTTACGATAATAAGTTTTTGTTGCTTTTGAAACAGGATCTCCCTATGTGGTATAAGCTACGTTGGACTCACTCACTATGTAGTCCAGGCTGGTCTTGAACCCAAGGGGATCCCTCCACCTCAACCCCCTCAGCACTGGGAATATAGGTGTGTACCACCACCCAACCAGTAATAAGCTTTTATTTATTTATTATTTTTTGGCAGAACCCAGGTTCAAACCCATGACCTTGCACTTGCCAGGCAGGCACTTGTGCCACTCAGCTATCTCCCCAACCCCTAAACATTCACCATATATTTTTATTACCCCTTGCCTATGCAAAAGCAGAAGGAGAAAGCAACCCTCCAATGCATGGTATGCATCAGTCAGATAACCATATTATTTAAGCCACAATTCTTCTCTTAGACCATATAAAAAATTAAATGGAAATGGATTTTAGATCTAAAACAGGCAAAATTATAAAAATTCTAGAGGAAGACAGTTGTGTTAGTTACTTTTCTCTTGTTGCTGAGACAAATACCCAGCACCTCAAATTAAGGAAGTTAAGGTTCCATTACCCCATTTGTGGAGGTTTCAGTCCATAATCAGTTGGCTCTGAGGCACAGAGACAACAGTTCAAGGCCACAGAAGACAGCAAAGGCAGCAAGAGCAGAAGGCATGTGAGGGGGTTCATGAACCTCTTTACCTCCCTTATACTGCATTCTGCTGTCCGCCCACATCCACATTTCTACAAGGTCAGAAAGTTTGCAAAGTGAAGACCCTGGCTCCCTGCTGAGTTAAGTAAGCTTCTAAACTGTTTATGTTGACCAAAGTTATCCACCATTTCAACAATTTCAGCAATCTTAGCTCATACAAAGATGGACCATAGTACAGCTGAAAACGTCCGCCTCCCCCTGCATACCTCAATTTGTTAGTTGCCTAGGTAATACTTCCTGCTCAGTTCAGTTTGCTTCTGTCTCCTAGAAACATCTGCTCGCTGTGACGCATAGCTGGTCACTGCAACGCACATTGTGTAACCAATCCCCAACTGACAAGCCATTCTGCCTCTGTGCTTCTGGCTCACTTTTCTCATAGAAGCCCTGGACCACCAGAGACCAGAGCCTGATAGTCTGCGAATGATCCCTGTCAGTGCCTGTCAATGTAAATAAATCTGCTTCTAAATTCTGGGTGTCCTTTTTGTATTTCTGTTTGCTGTTACAATGTTAAGCACAAACTACAAAAGAAAACCTCATGGGGCTGGGGAGATAGCTCAGTAGAATAAGCACTTACCTGACAAGCCCAAGGGCCCAAGTTCAATCCCTGAGTCTGAAAAACAAAAAACAAAAAACAAAACAAAAAAAACCCCTCATCAACCAGGCTTTATAAAAATTAAAAAATTTATAAAAATTAAGATAATGAAAAAAAGCAACCAAAATAATGAGTGAAAAATTTTGCAAAATACAGACCTGACAAGAAACTTGTGCTTTCAATGCACCAAGAACTCATATAACTCAGTAGCCAGAAGACAGTAACCCAATTAGCCTTGTTTCCCCTCTGATATCAGTTATCTAAAGTTAATTGTGTTCTGAAAATATTACATGGAAAATTCCAGAAATAAATAATTTACAGGTTTTTAAAACCATGTGCCATTCCGAGCAGTGTGATGAAACTGTGCTACTTGGTGCCCTCCTGCCCTGCTGACATCACCCATCCCTTTATCCATCTCTTGGGTGCCACATACGTGACCTACCTTCTCGACACTGGGCACTAAGTGACTGGCTGTTGTGGTATCACAGTGTTGTACTTAAGGAACCCTTATTTTGCTGAACATTGGCTCCAAGTCACAAGAGGATCAATTCATGTCACCAGAGCAGAAGGAAATTACTTCTTTTAAATGAAAAGGTAGAAGTGCTTAAGGGAGACAAAATCATATTCTGAGGTTTCTAAGACCTGTACGAGGTTACTCTTCCCCTTCTTTCCCCACCCCCTCATACTGGGGATTGGACCCAGGGTCTTTGCACTTGTGCTGGCCTATATGCACAGCACTCTTTGTGTGTGTGTGTGTGTGTGTGTGTGTGTGTGTGTGTGTGTGTGTGTGTTATGGCCAGCTCAGCCTGCCCTTTTCGGGGTGGTGCTAGCGCACCATGTGGTGCCAGGGATCGAGCAGTGGTCCCTGCGGTTGCCTAAGCTTGCTTAAGCAAGTGCTTTAGACCGTGGAACCATCTTGCTGGCCTCCATACCCAGCACTTTTTATTTTGAGACAAGATCTCACTATGTTGCTCAGATGGAACTCAACCTTACTGTCATTCTGTCTCAGCACCCCAAGATAGTTGTTATTCTCATACCATGATGAATTTTACAAGTAAACTTTACCTCTGGAATGTATGGGGAAAGCAGTATCTAAAGCAGCACAACTCTGTTGTAAAGAAGGTAAATTTGAGTCATTTTTAGGAAAAATGGATGCACCTTAAAACATATTAAGTGAAATAAGTTAGTCTTCCACTGTAGTGGTTGACCAACTGGGTCAACTTGAGAAGTCAAAAGCTTAGGTAGAGTAGTTCAGCAATTCCACAACCTGGGGTATAGAGGAACCACCCCAGGGCATGGAGGCCCCTCCTTAGGATGATGCATTGCTTAAAGAATATAAAAGGGAATTAAGGAAGGGTGGAGCATTTCATTTCCTCAGAGGAGCTCCGGTCCTTTCAGTCAGCTTGGATGTCTTCTCCTGGCTCCTAGTACAGACTCTTTGGCCACCACCAAAGGATCCTTGGATCTTCAGCCTTCTGGTGTAGACTCATCAGCTTTCCATTGCAGACTCATCAGCCTCCTGATATAGACTTGCACAAAACACTTCAGTGAGCTCCAGACTTTGGACTAAATCCTTCATTCGCCAGTGTGCAGAAGCCCACAGCACACCTCCTGATCTGACTCTGTGGCTGACCATCACAGACCAATCTTGTAATTTCTTATACATGTATATATCTTGTGTTATATCTGTTCTTCTAGTAAAATCCTGACTAATACAGTCACACAAGCATAAATATTGCATGGTTTCTCTTAGATGAGGAAATCCAAAGTATAAATAAAGAGAAAAATAAGGATGGTTAATGGGAAACAGACAGATTTGTTTTATTTTGCAAATGGCAAAGGAATAAGAAAAAGAGGGAGAAAAGCATAAGAGAAAGTAAAAATATTAATACTAAGATATGCATATACACATACCACCTCCCTAGGATGAATGCAATCATTAAGTATCTAAGAGGTTTGGTGTTACCTACAATGCCAATTGTCTCCTCAGGGGTCTTGGAATGTATCTTCCCGATGACAGAGTGGGAAGAGAAAAAGGCTACTGTGTGTCTCTTTCCCCTCCACAACTTTAATTTTGGATGCCTTGCTCAGCTCTATAATTGTTACAGAATGCCTCAGATAGTCAGCTTACAGAGAGGAAAAAGTTTCGCCAGCCAAAGAGCTCAGCAGACTAAAGCACCTGCAAGCAGGCACAGGGGTCAGGGGTTTGGTACCTGGCCCTGTTGTGCCAGCCATGCCACTGGGGAACACTGAAATGACAAATGAGACTGGCCATGGTGGCGTGCATCTGTAATCCCAGCTCTTGGGAGGCTGTAAACAGGCGGATCACTATGAGTCCGATGTAGTAGTGAGACCCTGAACACCTTTTAGATCCTTCCCTAAAAAATAAAAATAAAAAAAGGGAGAAAAAGTTTATCATGGTGTCAGAGTGTTGGCACCTGGGAAGCAAAGAGACAGAAACTGGAAGGGGCGGGGTTCTTAATATCCCTGCCCAGGGTACAGCCCTGATGGCATAACTTACTGCAAAGAGGCCCGAGCTTCTTAAGGTTCCACCAGCTCCAAACAGTTCCACAGGTTCGAGACCAAGACCCTGACACACAGACACTTAGGGCAGATGTAGCAAGCCACAGCCCTTGGCCTCCTGGGCTCTAACACAATCTCCACCTCAGAGATCACCATCCCCTGTGTGGCTCCTCCATCCTGTGTGAGGCCATGGAGTCTCTCCTCACGTGTGCTGGGGTGCTCCCTAGCCTCGCCTTGTTACCTTTGCTCTCAGAGGTCACTCTTCAGGGAATGCTGCTGCCCAGCATCCAAGGCTCTGTTGCTTGCTTCCCTCCTCAGCTCTATTTTCAGTGGCTGTGGGTTGGCTAAGAAAGGCCACCTTCATGGCCAGGTCTCTGGGGCTCACAGCTTAATGGGCAGTGACTGGCTTCCCATGCGCAGAAAAGTGAAGCGCACCCCTGAGCAGCACGGCTGGGGGGCCATGACGGCTCACGTGGGGAGACAATGGTGGCTGCTGAAGGCTTCTATCACTAGCAGCCCCACCCACTGACTGCATGGTGAGGGTCCCTGCTCTGCGTCCCCAGCCCAACCTGGGATTCTCAGCTGTACCTTGGCTCTGGGTTTCTGTCCATCCGGGTATGCCACTGTCTCCTTAAACTCAGCACAACCGGAATGAAATGCATCTTTCCAAACTCCATGCCTTCTCTGTGTTGCTGCCGGTAGCCAGTGGTCTTATCAGAACTGGCAAGCTGTCCCTGTCACCAGGAGGCATCCCTGACCCCTGCCAGCTCCAGATTAGCCACACACTCAATTCCTTACTGCACCCTGAACTTGATTTTGTTACCATCCTTGGGATACAAGAGGCCCCGGGGCAGGGCGCTGCATGCCTGCCTGTCTTGTAGAGTGGTGAGCTCTGCTGCTCAACTCCAAGAGGCCTGTAAGCATCCCTAAGCAAGCAGTTCTCCCAGAGCTGTGATTGACAGATGATGCCAGGATGACCCATGACCCCAAGAGAAGAAATGAACTTGAAGACATTCTTGAGATGAATCCCTAAAGCCTCAGTCAGCAAATGTTTTCTTAAGGGGTCAGGATTTGACTCGGGAGGTTTCCTGAGGTCAAGCCTTCATAACTGTGATATCTGTCCCTCATGCGCACTCTGTATGTGTGTGTGCATGTGCGTGTATGTGTGTGTATACATGCATGTGCAGGCATGTGTGAGCATGTCATACACACTTGAGAAAATTGCCTGAGCTCTCCAGTTCTTTGTCCCTCTGTGCAGGGCATGGCAGGTCTGTGGGCTCATCCCCACTCCCCCAGAAATGAGTTTTGGTTTTTCCCGTCTTCTGTTTTTTTTCTGGCACTGTGTCCCCAGCACTCCACAAGGAAGCCAGTCACACTCGGCCCTGGGGACCAAGTAAGGCAGTGTTTTGGGGTGGAGGGAGTCCTACCAGGGCAGATTTGAACTCACAGAGCTGCAGGGGTGACACACAAACTGTCACCTGAGAAAATGCACCCCGAACTTGATTTTGAGGTTCAGAATAATGGAAAGAGTGGGAAACAGGAGGCCAGAGAAGGGCTGGGTAAATAAAGTGGGGACCTTGAGCCCACTCAGATCGTAGTGCAGGTTGTGGTCACAGACTTCCTGGCCCTGGTGACACTGTTCTCAGGTTGCTCATCTGCCAGCCAAGGCATCCCATTGCATATCCCCAGGCCAAGAGCAGCTGTGCTTGCAGCCAGGGCTGGATACACGTGACAGCGCAGTTCCTCTGGATTGAACATGCAGGAGCCAGGCCTTAGCCTGCTCCTTCTGTGGAAGGGAGGCTGGGGCAGGCAGGAGGAGGCAGTGAGGAGAGAACAAAGGTAGACAATGGAGAAGAGGCGCGGCTGGAGATCTGACTGGGAGACAGAGCTTGGTCAGAGGGGTCTGGCTGCCCTCTGCGCCCCAGCCCCTCTCTGGCCTCCTGTTTCCCTGTTCTTTCCATTATTGTGAAGCCAGACCCAGAGCTGCATTCAGGATGCAGCCTTCCTCCTCCCTCGGCCCGGGGTAAACAGCACAGAGGGGCCTGAGGGACAGCAGCCAGGGAGGGGCTCCCACCCTGTGCCAAGCTTGTGGACAGAATCACTGTTTTCATTTTTAAAAATCAAAACCCTGCATCAGACTTCCCCATCCGCCCCAGCCCCTCTGTTCTCCTTGGGCCATTTGGTAGTTGTTGCTATGGAAACCACAAAGCAAATGGCATGCAAATCAACACAAGCAATAACAACAGGGCAGGGCAGGAGGGGCTGCAGTGGGAAAGGTACCAACCACAGCACCCCTGTGAGACCAGGCTGGGATAAAGAGCCCAAGTGGGTCCTGGGCTAGATTCAAGGAGGTTCCACTGTAGAAGACCGTGGGAAGAGGAGGATGTGAAGAACGCGCAGTGCAGAGGGAATGCTCACCCTGGATCTCAAGCACCAGCAAGCTGACTGGGGCTGGCTTGGGGTGAGGCTGCTGCGTGCGGCAAGCAGTCCCTCGATCCGGAGACACTTGGCTTATAGCTATGTTGGGAGAGGTACACGGGACTCCAAGGTGAAGTCCTGGGGGCTTGGAGCAGACTGAATCTCTCCCCGCTTGGAAACAGTCCCTGTTCCAGGCCTCTGGGGCCTGTGCCTCCTTCTGTGTCTCTGACTATGCAAAGGGGCAATAGAATGGCTTTATTTTTAGCAAGAAAACCCACAGCTCCAGAAAAGAACTGCATGAAATCGAGGCTTCTAGACTGAAATAGGGATGAGACTGGGACAGATTATTGGGGTGTGTGTGAGGATTTTCCCTTTGTCTTAGGGTTCTCCATTGAGGGCTGATCAAAGACATATCGGAGGAGCTCCACTGGCTCTGTGCATGCCAAAGTGGGGGAGAGAAGAGGCAGTGCCCTGCCCATCAGGCAGTATGCTCAGCCGTGCACAACAGAAGGGTCCACCCATAGCCTTGGGACCACTGTCTGATTTTAACCCACTGCTGAGGTGTATAAGGACATAGTAACTGCAGAAGGCTGGGGACCCGGATGCCCCATCTGCTCAGGCTTCTTCCCCCAGAACTCTCTCTGCCCCTGCTGTTCTGTACCCCTAGGCTTCAGCTCTGCTCTCTTAGCCTCTCACTGATGTTCACCCTGATCCAGTCACAAAGGGGTAATATGCTGGGGGCATATGACACCAGGCATCACACAGCAACTAGGGGCAGCACCCCTCCCTGGCCTGGAATCCCTGGAGCATGCAGTCCTGATCTCAGCCAGTCTCTAGGGGCTTCCAAGTGACTCTCAGTGGACAGGAACTGGGTGATGTCATTCATGGAGGCCAAGGTGTGGGGCTGCTGCCAACTCCCTTGTTGAACATGTCCCCAAGCCTCACATGCCATCAGCTTAATCCCCACAGTCATGTGCTAATGGTGTCTGGATGGCGATGGCATTAGTGATGGCATTAGTGACTCTGTAAATATGAAAAGAGATCCTAGCACACACTCCTGCACTGTCGCCATGTGTCCCCCTAAGGAATGGTAAAGGGGGGAGCCCCTCACTAGCCCAAGACCTCACTCTTTTCCCAGACAGAGTGTGGGTGTCCAGAGCTGTGAAGAACAAATTTCTTCTCTTTATAGACAACCCAATGTGAGGGATCCAATGAGCTACAGGAAGCAGTAAGAGCCACAAGGGGAGTTCATGAAGCCATGAACTCCTTCCTCCATGGCCTCCTTGCAGGGCTCTGCCTTTGCTAACCCGGACGCACTTTGCACATCTGTGGCTGCAGGGGCCACTCAGCTCCTCCTCTGCCTCCCCTTATCCCTGGAGCTTCCCATGTGGTGGCCTGCTTGGTGGCATCGTCACTGTTGCAGAGGAGCACATTTGTCCTCTGAAGGGGTATGGGACAGCCACTACATATGGGCTAGAGAACCCGACCTGCAGGATGCACAACACATTAACACCAAGAGCTGTTTGCGGGGTTCTGAGGGCATCTCATCCCTCAGAGACTCCTGCACAGAAAGTAGCTCCCCAGACCCCTCACTGCCACCTTGGGTCCCTCAGTCATTCCCCCAGGTCTTGGGCTGCCCACAACTTTCCCCTTAGCTCACTGTTTTCCCTCTCAGTCTTGGTTCCTCTCGGTCTGCGGTGTCTGCACAGATTTTTCCAGAGCCAGGAGGAGCTGAGCAGGCCCTCGGCAGCCTGTGCATGCGCAGAGAGTAGTACGGAGACAGAGGAGCGGACCACGGGCCTGAGCTGCAGCAGGCCTGGGGGATCTAGCACTCAGGTGCAAGGTGTCCCTGAGGAGGACAGGGGGCTGGCGTGCGTCAGAGGCGATGTCCTCCTGCTTAGCCTGCGGAGGCCTGCAACACCTTTGGCTCTCCCGCACCTGCACGCTTCTCACATCCCCACCTCCATTGCTATTTCTGCCAGGTACTTTCCCTCTCCCCTTTCCCACTGGTATTCTCTTCTTCCAAAACATGGGCTCAAAGCTCTGTCCTGCCTTGGAGAAAACCTGACCAGCCCTGTGTCCCATCTGAGGCCTCTTTGTTCCCTCCTGGTTGATCACTCAGTCAGGCAGAAGGAGGAGGACCACAGCCAGACACATTCAGGATGAGATGGTGGCCAACGCCTAGGAGTGGCCATGAGTGCATAGGGTGCTCTGGTGGTGACAGCGACCCTGACTAAGATGAAGATCCGGGAAGTCCTCAGGAACCAGGGTTGTCAGGTCAAGCTATTTGGCGAGAATAGGAAGGGCCGTGGGGTGGGCGCCATGTCCTTGGGCACCGCAGCTCTCCTGATGTGGGGGGCAGGCTCTACAGGAGGCACCCAGAGCCTGGGCAGCTGTGCAGGCTGGAGGAGGCCTGGTAGTTTGGATCTCAAGTGCTCCTAAAGGTCTGGCTTGGCATTGAATCTGGAACCTTCTCAGTGAGCCATGTTTCCAGCTATTTTTAAGTTTTGAAATGGTCTCCCTAAGGCTGGACTGGACCTTGCAATTCTCCTGCCTCAGCTTCCCAGGGTGCTAGGGTTATAGGCAGGCACCACCACATCCAGGCTGGGCTCACTTCCTATGTCTCCCAGGCACTGTTGCCAAAAGAGAGCAGGGCCCCTTAACATCAAAGGGCACCCAGCATCCCGAAGCACCAATGGACTCACAGAACCCTGGCAGTGACACCAAAATGAATGGGATTTCAGGTGGATGCAGGAGTTCAAGGAATACAAGGCTGCCTCATGTGGCACCTGAGAGGCCTCTAGGGTGTGGTACTCAGGGGGGAGAACAAGTCACGAGGCTCTGTCACTGTGCAGTCTCCAGACACAGTTGCAGAGGGCCTCCTTCCCCGCCAAGATGTCGTTTACTAGGCAATGATGACCAATAACTGGGACAGTCTGTGCTGACGGTAGTAGCAGCTCTGGAGTTTGACAAGCTGGGACAGGCCAGTTCTGAGTCAACTCTCTGGGACCACTGCTGATGTGTCCTTTGGGAAACACTTGCAAAATGCAAACACAGGCCAAGCCCCCAGGCACACCACCACCCATCCCAGGGTGGGATGAGGTAGCCGGGCTATCTTAGTTACTCTTCTATGGTTGCTGGGACAGATACCCAACACCGAAAATGAAGGAAGGAAAGATTTATTTAGCTCAGTTACTGGAGGTTTCAGTCCATATCCAGCTGGTCCAAGACTGAGTGAAACAGGGCAGAGAGCATCAGTTCATGACAGTGGAACAGCAACAATCACAACAGAGGCAACTGAACAGCCAGGGGAACAGAGGGCGACAGCTCTAATCTGTCTCTCTGTCTCTCTTTATATTACATTCTGGCTCTCCGCCTCAGCCTATCTGCCTTAGGCTACACCCATAATCCCAGAAGTACTCAGACCCATAATCCCATCAGTACTAAAACACATAATCCCAGGGATCATGAATCAAGTCTCAAACTCTAGAAGTCCCGCCCCGTGATTGCATGAGGTTTTGGGAGGACAACTAGACATAAACCATAACACAGGCGCACATTTTGGAGATCAGTGGCCTGTACCATGCTCTACTTTTAAACAGGACGGAAGCCAGCCTAACAGTGCACCTCTGTGAGCCTGGTCCTATGCTGGGGCTGCATCAGATCATTTTCCCCAACAGAAGGGCACAGAGCCCCAGGGGTGGTCATTTGCCCAATGATATGAGGCTGGGAGGGGGCAAGAGTGGGACATGAATTCTATCAAGACCAGACTTAGTCATGACAAAGTGCAGCGTCTTGTGCTCTCCTGTGCTTCTGCCTACCCGAACTTATGCCACCTGCCTGGCCTGGAGGAAGAGGACCTTCCACACCTGCACTCTCTATATTCTGAGCACCGTTTTGTTTTGGCAGGGCCAGGAGTTGAACCCCGGGTGTTCTCAGCTCCATCCCTGGTCTTTCTGATTTCTCATCTTCAGACAGTCTCACTAAATAGCCTGGGCTGGCCTGGAACTTGGCAATCCTCCTGCCTCAGCCTCTCTAGTATCTGGGGGTACAGCTGTGCCCTTTGTAACCAGCTTATGCTATTTTTATAGTTGAAAAATGGAGGCATTGGGCTTCATCTGCATGTATACGCAAGTAACTGAGAACCAACCCAGGCTGCCTGGACCCTTGCTGTCCCGCTGGGGGTGGGCATGGCCTACTGTGAGTGTTGGATGTGTCTCCTGATGGCCCTTGTGTTGGGGCCTGGCCCGGCGAACATTTGTCCTATTGTCGGTCTGCCATGCCTAGTCTCCTGTGATTTGTGCGTGGGAGAGTTTGGCCTCAAATGCAGAGTGGCCGCAGACCTCCCCCTGAGATTCTTTCCCTAGCATCTCACCGGGGAGAACATACAACTCTATGACATGTTTTGTGTAGCAAGCTGCGTGGATCCTCACAACTCCCTGCGAGGGTCTTGGGGTGAAAGTTGGCATCCCTTTTACAGATCAGAAAGTAAAGAGTAGAGGCCCAGGGTTAGTGACAGGGACTACAGCACCAGCTCCAGCCTAGCACTGGCTCTTCTGCCTTGAGTCCGTGTTCCCAGTGGAAGAATGCTTTATTACCACCCCTTCGGCATGGGCTCCCTATTGTGAAATATGTTGTCAATAAAACTGGATGTATTAAGTAAGTGTGAATGTGTTTCCCCATTCCCATTAATCAAAGACAGATGGACCTGCCAATCATAGCTCCTTAGCCGCATCCAGCACCCAGGTGGAAGCCAAGACCAGAGAGCGACTTAGTTAGGGAGGACCACCCAACATCAAAGATTCCTGCATCCCTACCATGGGTCAGGCCCTGCTGCAGGTGCCTGAAATGCATCAGTGAACTAAATCAAGACCCCGTGATTGGTGTTCCAGCAGGAAGGAGACAGAAGAAATGGAAAGCAGAGTGAATAAGCATCTTCTACATGCTGTGCTAGAAGATGATCAATGCTACAAAGACATATGAAGCGAGGCGAGGGAATGGGAAAGATGCATGGGGGGGTGGGCTAGTGGAGGTTCAGAATAGGGTTGGGTTTTTTGTTTTGGCATTTTAAGGTATTAAACTTGACTCATAGACCTCTGAGTTTTTTTGTTTGTTTGTTTGTTTTGTTTTGTCCTTTTGAGACAAAATCTCATTATGCAGTTCAGGCTGGTTTTGAGCTCACTTTTGTAGCCCAGGCTGGTCTTGAACTCACATCGATCCTCCAGCCTCAGCCTCCTAAGTGCTGGGATTACAGGAGTGCACCACCACACCCGGCAACTTCTGAGTTTTAAGGAACCCTCAGTTGGTGACCACCAGACAGATGTGATCCGCCTGAAAGCTGGACTAGGTCTTGGAAGATTTCACAGGAGCACTGTACCAGGTACTGGTGTGGACCAGATGGCTACTGTTCTGAGGGCCCCATCTGTAAGGATGTCTCAGTAATCCATGAATGCACACTATGAGGTACCAGCTGAATAGGACTAGGCAGTGCCTCAGATGGCCCCAGGCAGCAAAACTAGAAGGACAGACCAAAATCAGGATGGAAGACAGGCTTCATTTCTTGTGCAATTCTGAAGGCTTGCCAGAGGCTTCATAGAATTCCCTGTTGAGGGAGATCAGGAGAGCTTGGGATGCTCAGTGAAGCAGGGTGCTGTGATTGATTAGTAATGTCTGCTATGGTCAGTAGCAAGGCCACATGAGTGTGTGATATGCTCTAAATAATTATGTGGGAGAGGAAGGAAGAGTCTCAGCCAGAGCTGCAGTGCTGATTTCCAGGACTCGGTGATAAAGAGAAGCAGAACATGAGGCCTGAGACACAAAGTGTCAGAATGTTCTGGAAAGAGTGTGAAGGATTAGGACCAGGTCATGTGTGTAGCAAACTCCTGCCTTCTTGGTGGCTCAGGACATTGGCCAGGACAGTGCCTCTCCACTTAGGTTCTAATCCAGTCCTGTCTGCCATCCCCATCCTCTCTGTACTATTCTATCCTCTACAGGTGTGTGCTGCCGTAACACAGAGAGCTGAACATCTGGGGAGCTCAGGCTCAGATCCTTGATCTTGGCCAAGTTTATTCTTGCCGGTCTGCACTTCTGCAGATGGAGTCTGATTGAAAAATAAGGTGAATCTTTACATTTTAAAGAACATTACAGTAAAAGACATGGTACCAGCAATTCCCCCCACAGTTCTCTCTCTCATTTTGAATACTCTTAGTCCAGCATTCTTGTCACTCTCTAAAGTAGTTCTTTGTATTTTATCTTTTTTTTTTCTCTCATTTATGTATTTGGTACAGGGTCTCGCTAAGCAGCTCGGACTTGTAGTGATCCTCCTGTTTTCAGCCTCCCCAGCACTGGATCACAGGTGTGTGCTACCATGCTAGGACTTGGTCACTGGCTTGTGCACCCCAGGGACAAGGCAGGCACAGCATGAAGGACAAGGAATTGAACCAAGGTCCCTGCACTTGCCAAAGCAGGCACTTAGTTCTCTGAGCTATCTCACTGGCCCTAAAGTAGTTCTTTGGTTGAGACTCTTGAGCCTGCCTTGATGTCTTGAACTGATTCAAAAGGTTGATTTTGCAAGGCCATTCTAGCTTTGGGGAAGAGCTAGGAATCTCATGGCACTTCTTCTGGTAAATAAGGTGGGTAAGGACTCACTGTAATATTTTCGTGAGTGGGGCTGTGAGATAGCTCAATGGCATTAGCGTCTGCCTAGCAAGTACAAGATCCTAAGTTCAATTCCCACTCAAAAAAAAAAAAAAAAAAAGTTTCTTGAGCCTGGCTTTTGGCTGGTTGGCACCAGGCAGGAGCATTTACTGCATTTTTAATCACACCTCATATAGATATTCACGAAACAAGACTTCCAGAACTGCTTCAGAACATGGCAAGAACAGTGAGATAATTATGTTTAGGGTGGGGTGGGGGTCTGAGAGGGTTTAATTTTTTAAATTTCCTTCCCCCCCCCAAAAAAATGGGGATTGAACTCAGGCCCTTGTGCTTGCCAGACAAATATTTATTCTACTGAGCTGTCTCCCCAGCCCCTAATTTTTAAAATTTAAATTATCACAGTATAGTTTGAACACACAGCATGTACAAGTTACAGACTTTTATTGTACCTATTTGAAAGAGTCACAAGGAATTAGAGGTAATTCCTAATGGAGTTATCCTTATGGAATTCCTAGTGGGAATTCCCCACATAGAGTATGGCACAAAGGTGCCTACTGAGTTAAGAAAAATGACAGCAGTAAATCATCACTGCTCCTCTCATAATGGCACCCGGGGTATCACAGACTAAATGTCTGAGTCCTGCCCAAATCTGTGGGTTGAATTTTGGTCCCAGGTGAATGGTGAAGCAGCCTTTTCTGTTCAAGGAGATTATGGGGCCACAGAGGAAAGGGATTGACAATGTATGGTGTTCCTAAGGAGAGTCACTTAGAGAGAAAACATTCTCTCAGGCTTTCACAGAGAGCAAACTGGTCAAGCAGTGGCCGTGACTCATCCAGATGGCTGACCCTGACAAAAATTCTACAAAACTCTAATCATGGTTTCAGGATAAATCCTGAGGGGATTTGATTGACCTTATCAGATGTAAAAGTTACATTTTTTGTTATATAGGTCTTGCTTTAATTTGGTCTTAACCATCCAGCAGAAAAGTCTAACCACAAGATATAAAAAGTAAGGCCATATTAATATGCTGAGCTGTAAGAAGCTCAAATCAATAGTTTGTGGCATTCCTAGTTCTGTTGATAACGCACTACTATTATGGAATTCTGGACTATATATACAACTACTTTCTCTTAGTTCAATGAGAAGAAATATTTGTACCAATAGTGTTTAGAAAAGTTATGTCTGAGCGGCTGGGGAGATAGCTCTGTGGCACAAGTGCCTGTCTGGTAAGTGCAAGTTGTGAGTTCAAACTCTGCTCCCACACACACAAAAAAAAAAAAGAAAAAGAAAAAGAAAGAAAAGAAATGTCTGCATCTTGTACACCGAATAACTACTATGAAGACAACAATATGCATTGTATTATTGTGGCTGTCCTCCTAACATGTTTTGAAACTGTCTCGTCATTTCTTTCTTATTAAAAATAATAAAAAGATTGCGATTAGTGGCCATGTATGAAGGTGCTCTAGAGAGCCTGCTTCTGCTGTGTCCCTGCTCTCTGCTGGGTGAGGACACAAGGAGAGGGTGGGAAGAGGCCCAGGCTGCTGGCACCTTGGTCTACACTTCCAGCTTCCATTACTGGGAGCAATAGGGTTTATTGTGTAAGTCAATCAGTCTGGTAGACTGCTATGGCTCCCTAAGCTCACTGAGATGAGAGTGAAATCATTAAAGGAGCCCTGGCCAAGTCCAGTTCAGATAGGTCTGTAACAGAGCTTCCCCTCCACATTCTGTTCCTGAAGGCATTATCAGAGAAGACACAATTGACAACTGGGGAACACTAGGCCGTCTCTAGGCCCAGGGGCTAAGAGCTGCTGCACAGGTGCTGAGGAACAGCTTGACACAGCACAGAGCAGGCAGTGCTTGATATTAAGAAGTTAACATAGAAAAAATTAAATAGAGACTGTCCAAGAACTTCTCTAGAGTCTGTCCTCCAGTCTATCTTAAATGACTTGTGGCAAGGCTGGTGGCTGGTGTGAAGAAGAAATTAATCCCCAGGCCAAAGGCCAGGACCAAAACCAGCCCACAGACTGTGAGGTCCAGACCTCTCAAAGCAAGAGAAACTCTGCAGCTGAGGACTTTGACCCACCCAAATTCCTTCTAGCTCAGGAGGCTCAGCTAGCGATCAGGTTGACCATGACCTGTTCCTGTGTGCTTTTCCACGAATGCTTTCTTTATAGGAAGCCTTGAGACTTGCCTGCATTAGCTGCTTGCTCCCATTGCCTCCTTCAGCCACCAGCACACCCCCAGACAAGCTGTGTACCCAATAAAGGTCAGGAACACCATGCCCTGGGGCCTAGTCCTTCACTGGGCTTTGCCCATCCCAGTTTCCCTTGTAACTGAAATCTATCTGTCTATCTATCCATCCATCCATCCATCCATCCATCCATCCATCCGTCCATCTTGTCTGTGTTCTACTTCTCCATCCTATCCCTGAGCAGGAGGTCAGTGGCACTAAGCCATGGACCTAACAAACCTCAGTCTTCAGAACACATATGAAAAGTTAACCAGTGGATCATAGATGTAAATATCGAAAGCAATAAAATATTCAGAAAATGGGCCTGGGGTATAGCTCAGTGGCATAAGCTCCTGCCTGGCAGGTGCAAGATTCAAAATTTTTTTTTTTTTAAGAATTTTTTTATTTTATTTATTTATTTTTTCTTATTTCAGAACCTCTATTTGTTTATTCACTCATTTTTATGGCCGGCTCAGCCCACCCCGAGGGCAGGACTGGCGCAGCATGTGGTGCCGGGGATCGAACCGCAGTCCCTGAAGCCGCTCAAGCCTTCCCAAGCAGGCGCTTTAGACCACTGAGCCATCCCACCGGGCCCAAGATTCAAAATTTGATCCCCAATATAAATAATAGTAACAACATCAACAAAATACAAAAAAATTCAGAAGATTACACAAAAAATAGGGAAAGATGTTTTAAAACAAACAAAAGCCCCAGAAACTACCAAAAAATGGACAAACTGGTTTTTATTGAATTAAAAACTGTTGTTCAAATGGCAATGTTGAGCCAGGCATGGTGGCACATATCTGTAACCCCAGCACTTAGGAGGCTGAGGCAGGAGGATTGGCATGAGTCCGAGACCAGCCTGGGCTACAAAAGTGAGCTCAAGGCCAGCCTCAACTGCATAGTGAGATCCTGTCTCAAAAATACACACACACACACACACAAAGACAACATTAAGGGCCAGGGATATAGCTCAGTACAATAAGTGCCTGCCTGGCAAGCACAGTGTTTTGAGTTAAATCCCTGGCAACACCAAAAAAAAAAAAAAAAAAGAGGGACAATGTTAAAAAAAAAAATGCAGAGAAAAATTCTGAAACCAGAATACAGCCAACAACCAATGACAGAAACAACTTCAGTTTTGTAAAATGTGTAAGCCACATAGACAAACATTTCACCAGAGTCCACAGAGACATCAGAGGAGTGCCCAATACTGTGCTTGCTATTATCAATATGAATGAATATAAATAAAGACCACCCTGAGAGGCCATTGCACCCCACCTGTGCCTCATGTTGGTGGGCGCTCAGAGGACCCAGGATACCCACTCACAGCTGGTGACAGTCCCAGCAGGGTGGCCATGCTAGCGAATGTGGCATCTTCTGCTAAAGTTAAGCCACAGTTGGTAATCTGGGAGTGCTAGGTACTTGGGCCAAGAGAAGCAAAGGCACAGCCCCAAAGACTTGTAGTGTGCTCTCCCGCAGCTTCTTCCCTAAAGTCCCTGAGTTGCAGATGACCCGCACGTCTATCGACTCGCTGGCCAGTGAGTAACAACACGGTGTGTTGTGTCCACATAATGTCGCACTAATGATCCATAAAAAGGAACAGAGTGTTAACGCACCCCATGCCAAGGTCAAAGGTCAGTCTGCAAACCACTGTGCTAAGGGAAAGAAGACAGAAGAGACTGATAGTAGCGGCTTCCATGCGTGTAAGATTCTAGGACAAGGGGCCTGGCAGGGTGGCTCAGTGGTCTAAAGCGCCTGCTTAGGAAAGCTTGGGCGGCTGCAGGGACCACGGGATCGATCCCCCGGCACCACATGCTGCGCCAGCCCTGCCCTGGGGGGGGGGGCTGAGCAGGCCATAAAAATGAGTGAATAAACAAATAAAGATTCTGAAAAAATAAATAAATAAATAAATAAATAAATAAAGTTCTGAAACAAGAAAAAAATTAAAAAAAAAAAAGATTCTAGGACAAGAAGAACTGTAGTGAGAGGAAGCAGATCAGGACTCCTAAGGGATGGTGGGGGTCAGGGTTTAGCTACAGGTGAGCAGGAGAGGAAGCCCTGCTTTTGGAGATCATCCTACTGAGGGGAGGGGGCTGACGGTATGGAAGTGGGGGACCGTCTTCTGTTCAGGGTTTGTTAGTCACCCTGTGAGCTTTCCTCTGTTCTAATTAGATGTTTTCCAATGGAGCCTGCCTCAGCTCCATTGAGAATTCGTGAACCCCAGATCTATCTAGAACCCAGGGCATAGGGAGGGGCAAAAAGGAACCCACAATTTTAGTGTGATTGAGAAACCATAGGTAAGTGACAAGCACCCAAAGACAGGAAGAGATGGGACAGAGTTACATCCAGCCATGCAACTAGCTTGTTGAGCCCCAGGGACAAATGTAGTTTAACCGTCAGAGACCTGCCAAAGTGGGAGTCGCAGATCCCCTCCATCGCTCTGGGGCTCAGTCTGTGAAGTGGGATCACACCACCTCAGGCTCAGCACCATGGGGAGGATCTGTAGGAAACGTATGTCAACAAGTGGCATGGGCACAGTAGTGTCCCTCCTCTCCTCTCCTCTCACTCTGTACCGTGCCCCCTGCTTCCTGGCCCTGTTCAGGGTGTGTGCCATTTCCTGGACTCGCTATTGCACAGCTGGAGTGGGTGGTGTTGATCAGTGTTCCAGCCCATCCCCTGGGTAAAGGAGACCAGTGTTCAGAGCACAGGGTCTCATTCAGGGACACACAGGGACAAGATGGCACAGGGAGGGTGGGAACACCCAGGCAGGACAGAGCTCTGCTATTTCACCTTGGGGGAGGCTGAAGTGGGGAGCTGCACCTGCCTCCCACCCTGCAGAAAGCTCACTCTGCCCTAAGCCCTGTCACCTGTAGGCTTTCTCCAAAGGTGCCCAGAATGCTGTCCTCAAGCCAGGTGTTGAGGCTTGGTCAGCAGGTATGAGGTAGCTAGAGAAGCCTGGAGTTCCAGAGGCCGATGCTTCTGTGACTACACGAGCCCTGAGACCCACTGCTGCCAGCGCCTGAGACACATTGAGGCTAAAGGCAGAGATGTGGCTTGGTCCACAGCTCAGAGCGAGGGGCCTCTGAGACACAGCTCTGTCCTGCCTTCCAGCAGAGAAAGCCAATCATGTTCCAGACTGCCACCCACCTCCCCACCCTAGCTGTCAGATGTGAGGACCCCTTTCTGCATCCTGGGACATCATCCCAGCCCCCCAGGCCCCAAGCTGGAAGAATCCTGCTTAGTGCTTGTAGTGGTTGATACATTGTGTCAACTTCACTGGATGATTCAGCAGCCCGGTTCCCTGTTGGTGGAAGCCCTACCCTGGGGTACAATTGGTTCCTCCCTGGAGCATAAGCAGGGCCTGCCTAGGATATGATTGGCTCCTCCCTAGAGCAGGATCAAGAATGACTGAGCACAAAGAGACTTTTTAAAGGGCTGAGGAAGGAGTCAAGGCTTCACTTCGTCAGAGAAGCTTCAATCTTTACATTCACCCTGAACTTCATCATCTGGCTTGCAGTGCAGACTCTTCAGCCTCTAGCTTGGATCTTTTGCCATCTGTCGCAGACTCTTCAGCGTCCATTACAGACACTCCAGTCTTCCATCGCAGACCCATCAGCCGATGGATAGAGACTTACACGGAGTGTTGCAGTGAAGTCCAGACCTCAGGACTGAATTCTTCAGCCTGGAGTGTGCAGATACCCTCTGCATGCTTCCTCATCTGACTCTGTGGCTGACTATTATAAGCCAATCTTATAATTCCTTATAGATTGTACACTTTGTGTTAATATCCATTCCTTATGTTATATCTATTCTGTTCCTCTAAGTAAAACCCTGACCAATACAGTGCTCCTCAGCATCCCCTTAGCCCAGACCTCATGTCACTTTAACTGTGATCACTGCCAAAGTTAGAGGTATGAGGCTGGCAGAGATCTGAGCACTGCCCTGCAATGGAGTCCGTAGATGATGGCTTTGCATGGGTATGCCATTTTCTCCTTAAACTTAATTATATTAGTCTTAATTCAGGGAAGACAAAATATGCAGAAAAATAAACTCGCATTGTAATAATCTATTTAACCAGAGATAGGTATCCCAAAACCTTGACGTGTCCTTTCCCACTGGCTTCTAGAATGTTTAATTTTCTATTTCATTCATTCAACAACTTGACTAGCAAATGTTCACCTCTAAAAATATTTGGTATTCTGAGGAGATGTAGAGAAAGAAAGCAAAGAGGGTGAAAATGGTTATTCCTGAATTACCCTGCCACATCTCTGAGACAGGAATCAAAATCTCCCATACATTAAGTTAGAAAAGAGCCCCCAGCTCTCTCTGTGTCACCACAGCAGGTCTCTGCCATGCTACAGTGCAGTAAGAGGACCCTTCCCATTTGCCCGGCAGATACTGGCACCACATCCTAGGGCTGCTCAGCTCCAGAACCTTGAGTAGAGACCTCTTTTCTTTGCTCATCATCCCATCTCTGGTACCCAGAGAGAAGGAACTTGCAGCTGCATTCTGGTCAACACCACCGTTTTGCCCTTTCTCCCAAGATTAACCAGGTATTTCTGCTATTCTTTCCATAAAAGACCAATCCAGCTCATTTTCTTTCTCCACAAAGGAACCCCCACTTCGGAGCATTTCCTGCACATGTTTTTGTTATCAAGCTGCGCCCTCTCTGCGAGTTTGCGTTTGATGTCTGGGAGGAGCCTTCTCCCAGACCACGTATTTGGTAGAGGGCACCTGCCCAGGCAGTGGAAGACAGCTGTGTCTGGCTGCCCCCTGAGTCCACTTCCTCTGGGATCCATCCCACTGCCACTGGCCACCTGTGCATGACAGGGAGCAGACAGCATCTCCCTGCATGTATCTACAGCCCCTCTCAGAAGCTATGGTAAGTTTGTGGTGGCCTTGTTGGTCTTGCCTGCTGGACAGTAGTAGGTCTGGCTGATTCTGGGTCTGACCAGGGAAGCAGCTGTTCTGGAGAATCCCTCTTGATTCCTCCCTCTATAGTCTTGCCTTCAAAATCTGAGACGCTTCTTTGCTTCCACTTAGTACAGCCATTGATAATGACCAAAACGTCCTGGAGCAGAGTGTAGCAGATGATTGGTGGCCAAGCAAACAGTGGAAGGGGCCAAGTGGGTGGGAGGGGACCTTCTTTCACACAGACAGTGGTCCCTGGACCCAGCTCCAGGGCCATCAAGGAGCAGGTGCTTGAGTCACTTTTACACAATGGAATGGTATTTCTGCAGAATCTATACACAACCTCTTGCAGACTTTGATCAGCTCTCAGTCACTAGGGCTTTTGCTGAGAGAGAGGAGCTCAGGAGAGGTGCATGGTAACCCAAAATACAGCAAGTGTGGGCGAGGACATGGAGCAGAGAGAGTGGAGCCAGGGCACTGCTGGTTAGAGAGAACCCTTCTCAGTCCTTGTGCCAGAGCCAGGAAGTTTACATTTGCCTTTGTTCTGGATGACCATCACCATGGCTGGACTTAGGAGAAGTTATTGGAATCCCACTGAGTTAATTTCAATCTACCCCACCCAGTGCAACCTATGGCAACAGTAAAGACACCAAGGCATATCTGTAGTTCTGGGGATCTAAGGGTCCTCAGTCTAGCCATGGTGATGGCCATCCAAAACAAAGGCCTCAACCCAGGGCTGAGCCCAGGTTTTGTTCATTCATGAAGAAAGGAATGGCTAGAGGATGAGTGACTGTGAGAGTGACGAGAAGTAGGTGAGTCTGGGAGTTGGGCTAGGTAGGAGGCCTGCAGTCTCCTCCACAGTATGCAGAAAGAGTAAGCGGCATCACACAGCCCATCTCAGTTTCTAATGTTTTGGGGTTGGTGCTTCAGCTCTGATATGTAATCTTTCAAGCCCCAGGAAATCATAGCCTCTATCTCAAGGCTCTATCCCAGCTGATAGACTGGAGCTCCGGCTATTTATTCTGTCTTGATCCAGCTCACACAAGAGAGCAATGGGCAGGGGTTCCAGGGAAACACGTCTGCCATCTTCAAAGACTACCAACAACACCTCAGCTGAACTGATATGCAATGCTTAAAGCCAACTGAGAGGATAAGGAAAAGTCCTGGCCAGTCCTGTGCTTATCAATACACGGAAATAGAGGCAAGGGCAGGCAAGAGACAGTTGATCCTCTTTAAGGAGAGTTTCTCAGGTGCTCCTCCACAGTGATGGGGATGTAAAACCATAGAGCCTCTTGGGGATTCTGGATAAACTAATTTTTAGTGTTTTGGACTTCTCAAAAAACTAAAAATAGGATCACAAGATGCTCTGGCAATTTTTCTTCTGAATAGAGGCTCCGAAGAACTGCAGGCTGCATTCGCACACCTATGTTTGTAGCACTGTTCTTCACAATAGGTAGGAGATGGCAGCAAACCAAGCATCTACAGACAGAAGAATGAACAAACTGTGGTGTGAACACACACACACACACACACGCACGCACTGAGCCTCATGCTCTTTCCTGAAGAGAAAGACATTGTGGCACACATGCCACACATAGGGACCTTGAGGATATTTGGCTCAGTGAAATAAGCCAGGCCCCAAAGACAAGTCTTACAGGATTCCCCATAATTAGGTTCCTAGGTTGTCAGATTTTCAGAGACAGAAGACAGTATGGTGGCTGGGGGTGGGGGGCTATGGGAGTAGGAACCCATACTGAATGAGGACAGATCTTGCTATTCAAGAAGAAGAAGCACTGGGGACAGGCAGTAGGGGTGGTCGCACAATACCGCGAAAGTGGTTTATAGCACAGAGCTGTGTTCTGTAACTTAGTGCGGATGGTAAATTCCAACGCTGCACAGACTTTGCCCCAATAAAGTAAATAGGAAAAAAAGTGAAAGGAGAGTAAAGTTTTTCTCACACAAAAATTGAGGGAAATTGTTTCCAGTAGACCTACCTTGCAAAATCTGTTAAAAAGGAATTTTTTTAGAGAGAAAGAAAATAACTTGGAAACTCATATGTACATAAAGAAAGGAAGTATCCTAAGGAGTAAGTGAAAGTTAGATTCTCTTACTTTTAACTGTCTGAGA
>PVJA010025380.1:0-30838 GCA_004027025.1 Myocastor coypus
CAGCCCCAGGGACTGAACCCCTAGCCCCTGTACCTACTTGCAGGCACTTTAATCCACTGAGCTATATATGGCTGGCCCTATTTGGTTATGTCTTAAAGCTCTTTCTGTGAAGGACCTCAGATTTCAAACATAAAATGTTTAACCTGAAATTGTAATACTTTTAAAGGTTTATAGTCTATCCTTGGCTTTCAGTGATGCCAGTTAGTCAGGCCTTTTTATTATTAATTGAGAAATCTTTCAAAACTGATCTTTTACTTTGACCTAACTAATGTGCACTTACACCACATGTTGCTTGACTTGATGAGTCTCAGTGGCTTACAAACTTTTTAAGTGTTCACTATATTTGTAACAAACATGAATAAGACATGTAAATTTTTATTTCATATATTTATTTTGGAGGAATTTTAGCCACTCAGTGAACATTGTTACTCATCCTGAAAGTGAAAATTAATAACCCATACTTCATTTTATTATTTCCTACCTTGATTTTCAACCCTGGAAGTTGAGCACAACTTTCTGTGGAGCTGTTTGAATTGGAGGCACCTGGGCCCTTTCCTTTCAGTTCTGCCTTAGTTGATGTTGGGATAGAATCTGTGGGCTTTCTCTCTCCCCTGCGCCCATACTAGTGATTAAATCTAGGACCTTCACACTAAGCTACATTTCTAGCCTTTTTTTGTTTTAGAGAAAGGATCTCATTTAGCTGCTTCATTACCAACGTTGGGCTTGAATATGGGATCCTCCTGCCTCAATCTCTCAGAGTATTGGGAAGATTAGGGGTGTGTGCCGTCATGTCAGGCTCAAACTGCATTTTTAAAGCTTCAAAAGGGGTTCAGCTTCTGCCCTGGACTAAAGGACTGCTGTGCTAGAGGTCCCATGTACAGTAGTATGTCCTTCCCTTCTCTTCAATACATTGGACTTCTGAGAGAATTTTACTTCTACTTAAGGTCTTCTTTTCCTCTTTGTCATAACTTGATATTATTTTAATCCTATTGAATTTTTAATAATTGGAAAGCTTTCTAAGTTTCTTATTTGATTTTCCTTCTCTCTTACTATAGTGATGGTGCCAGTCAAGCTTTAGCAAGTTGTCAGAGAGATTTTCGTAATAAACCCTATCCTGTCCAGGCAAAAATTACATATTATCAGAAAACACTGACAGTAAGTAACAGTAATTAAATGAACAGTATTCTAAAATGACTTTTGTTATTGAATTCTTAATATGTGGCTATCATTCACATGCTCACCACTGTTACCCTGAGGATATAGCTTCCAAGCCCAGCTTGCATAGCCTTCTGTTTGCACAACCTTGCTGGTGGGTCAGCAAATGTTTAAGCACCCTGTTACATACATAAGTTATACTTACATGACTAAGACAAAGGCCATTCTCCTTAGCTTCTAGTGTAGTGGGGGAAATGTGTAGAGTAACTATGCTATATGACAAAAACTACAGAATAACCACCATTGAAGGACTCATGGGGTTGAAATCCTGTGACCCTATGGGTCAGAGTGTACAAAGTTCAGGAATAGGTTCTCAGAGATGAGCTGCACCTTAAAGTAAGGATCATGAACTTCCCATTACTTTAATGAATTTTGTATCATTTCTAATACATTTTGTTTACCATTTTGTATTCTTTTTTTAAAAAAAGCAAAGATGGTGAAGTCTGGGAGCAGGGAAGAGGGTATATGTGTGTGTGTGTCTGTGCATCCGTCTGTCTGTCTCTGTATATGTTTCCTAAGCACAAAAAGCAACCAAAAGGCTTTGAAAGAAGTTGAGATATTTGAGATAAGCAAGTAGTTTAGTATGGCTTGAAGATACAGAAAGCTTGGGGGAAGAGATTGAAAGGTTGACAGTAATAGGCCTTGTACTGGGTATCCTGTACTTTATCCTATAAGGAACTTAAGCTTTAGAGTCCTTGCCTCTTACTTGTCCTTTGTACTCTATGAGCAGTTCTCAGACAACCCTATTGCATAGACACAGGGAAATTGAATGTAGGAAATTGTAAGTAACTTGAGCAGTGCTACACGAAATAACCCACAAGATTGTGATCCATCCCAGTTCCACATAGCCAGCCACAGACCTCAGTTTATGGCCTGAAGGCAAAAACGATAGCAGAGGGATGATAGAGGCACAGTGAACAGGTAGAAACTCAAGGACTGAGCTCCTGTTTTGTAGGGCTTAGGAGTGAATACAGTCATGGAATCAAGAGTTCCTGAATTTCTGCCCAGTTGAACAGCCAGTAGGCACAGTTCACTAGGAGAATAGGAACACTGGTTTGTATTTGTTTGGAGGCCATAGGAAATGAGGGCTGTTCATGAGTTCAGTTTTAAATAAATTGAATTTAAGGTAATGTCCAGGTAGCCTTGAAATAACTTATGATCACTAATATATTGTAAACTTGGCTTCTAAAGATAGCAGTATTTGGAGCAATACATAAAAGTAAGAAATGTCCCATGAATATTTTTTCTAAGTCATAAGCTAACCTTGCAGTACTATCAGTGGCACTCTGGAAAAGTTATTTCTTTGAAAACTTCATCTTGGGTCAGGGTTGAATTTCAGGGTAATTTAGAAGTTTCATTATAAAGTGTCCAGTCTGATTGATTTGGGTTTAAGTTTCATTGTAATTATTATTCATCCTGTGTAGTTTCATTAGGATGGTCAGTAAGTCATGCTTACCCATGTGACAAACCCCAGACTGCAACCATGGCAAGCAGAGATACACACAAGGTCATAGGTCACAAGCCAGCTCCCTACATAACTCAACACAATGAGGCATTCACTGGCATTTCCCCAAGGAATAACCCGCAAAATTCACTCTCAAAAAAGGTCTCTATAGTCAGATGAGAAGCATTTTACTGTACTAGCATATTAAAAGTTTCCTTGTGAAGGATAAGCCTTTAGGCCCCCATTCTTCAAGTTTTCTTGGCCTTGGAATTCTTTGTTACCTCATGTCTATGAATGACTGTGGCAGGTGGTGTGAGGTACACACATTCAAAGCCTTGTTGGACATGTGTATTTCACACAATAGTTGTAGCCTGTGCGTGTTTGCTGAGTTGGTTGTTCCTTCCTGTGATACCCTCAGTTTACCTCCACTGGGCAGAGCCATGCTCCGCTGTACTGCTCCATTTCACTTTCCATCTCATTTCCCAAAAGTCAGCTGATAATCATGTTTCTCCTGAGCTATTCTATTTTTTTTTTTTTTTCTCTAATACTTTTTTGGTCTCTAAAATACATTGTCTCAAATTGCTAGTTACATTGTCAGCAAATTGCTGTGTTTGTAGGTCTTTTCTGCCAATATGATTGTTACCTTGGGGTAAACATTGCATCTTATAATGCTCGTCATTCCTAAAATTGTGCCCATATCAGGTACTGAAGAAATATTTGTAGCTTCTCTGAGTTGTTCTCATTTTGAAAAGAAAAATAGGAGAGGTTAAAAGCAAGAAATGCTGTTGGAGGACAAATGGTCAAAACCATAGTTTATACTACTTATATTTTTAAAATGTAAATAACTGTGTTAAAACTATGGGTGAATAAGAAAAGTCATCAGTGATCTCATAAAGAAATGCTTCTGCAATAAATCAGTGGACATGCTTTACATAAGATTTATAATTATAAACCTAACATTTTTCCCAGTTAAGAATATTAATTAGATAGTAAAAGTTCCTGATAGCTTTTCAGTTAGGAGTGAAGGAAGCTGGGTGTGGTGGTACACACCTATAATTCTAACACTAGAGGCCGAGGCAGGAGGATCACTGTGAATTTGAGAAAAAATAAAAATGAAAGTAATATTGAACAACTGAAGAAATTCTTAGTGTTGAAATTAATCTGATTTCCTAAGCATCTTTTTTTTCCATACAGCATCTCACTGCTCAGACTGTATGCATCTCACTGCTCAGACTTGTAGTGATCCTCCTGTTTCCAGCACTGGAATTACAGGTGTGGCACACCATGCCCAGTCTCTGGGAGCAGGTCCTGCGCAGCATGTAGTGCCGGGGATTGAACTTTGGTCCCTGTGCTTACCTAAGTGGGCCCTTAGTCTGCTAAGATACCTTACCAGCCCACAAGCATCTTCTTAACCCTTACAGGCAGTTTTTCTACTAATAGTTAGCTGTGACTTGACTCTAGAGGAACATCAGCTGTAAATGATGTAAACTGAAATAAGAGCATTTCTATTCCAAAGAAATATTATTATTAGTTAACTAAATTGCAGGTGATTTTAGAAATTAGTTTCTATCCTGAGATTAACCTTGATGGGTATTTTATTTTTTGCTGAAAATTTCATTCTACATTTCAGCCATATGACTTAATCTTCACTATCAACTTTAACTATAGCAGTAGTGACAAAATCTCTCTGGGGCTATGCACTTGTTCCTTTTTCATCCACTCTATATCTCAGGGAGTCATAGAATAAGTAGTGATTGGGTTCTTGGAAGTGGAAGATACCAGAGGGGTGAACCACTACTTGTCTAGGATAATGAGAAGAATATTCATGCATCATGCAGATTCTTGTGCTTTCAGAATTCTATTGAGAAATCAAGGTCATAAATTCACATGCAACTCCTATTGAAGGTATTTACAGTTCCCTAAGTCTTTTCAAAAAAGGATAAACCATATTTGATTTTGGAAAGGTTTTTATGCAAAGAAATTGAATTTTCCCTTCCTCAATCTCTGATACATAGTAGGCAAAAAAATTTCAAGTAATGGTATTAAAGTGAGAGTTATTTAAAATCTCCGTCTGTAGTGAAAGCAGCAAGATTGGATATTATTGATGATAAAGCTGAGTAACTGAAATTCATTTTACAAAGTCCTTTGACAAAAGTTACAACTACAGCATGTCTTTCTAGGTAATGATCAATAATGGTTTTACACCTGATAAAAATGATTATGAATTTTGTGCCAAAATAGAAAATATGATTATTCCTGCACAAGGGCATTTTGGAATATCTGCTGCAACTGGAGGTCTTGCAGGTAAATTGTGCTATGTTTTCATATTGACAGTCTGTACATTGAGTTTTATTGGTAATAATGTATTCTGAGGATACATAGACACGCTTACATTTAACCTTCAAGTAGTACTGGAACAAAGGTTCCATAGTCTACTCCTGTGCCAATCTCTTGTTCAGTGGGACTGCTAATTCTCTCCTTCTACTGTTCTGTAGGTACATAGTTAGCTGGAGCTACATACAAGTATATGAAGTAGAACCTCAGTTTGAATGCTGTTTTATAGGAGAGACAAACTTAAACTTAAGGCAATGAAACATTTATTGTCACGTATTTTAGGACCCTCTGAGTTGTCACATTGCATGTAAATGAATTTTGCAACCTTAGGTGGTGATATTTGAGGATCTTTCTTTTTTTTATTAATGTCTTTTTAAGACAGGATCTTGCTAGGAAGTTCAGGCCAGCCTTGAGCTCACTTGGTAGCCCAGGCTGTCTTGAACTCACAAGGAGCATCCTGCCTCAGCCTCCTGTATGCTGAGATTGCAGGCATGTGCCACCACACCCAGCATTGTAGATCTGATTTTAAACTAAACAGAGTTACTATATTGTCTGCGTATGTTGATAAGTGAAGTTATTAGAGCCAGGGAAATAGCTCAGTGGCATAAGCGCCTTCCTGGAAAGTGGAAGGTCCTGAGTTTGATCCCTGGTACCAAAAAGGGATAAAAATGAAGTTATTGGAGTGTGATTTTGTGTTTATATGGTACATTGTAGATTAAATTTTTTAAAATATATATTTTGTGCAACCTTGGAAACAAGGGAAGAGAGAGGTCATATTTTCCTATTTTAGATGAGATTTAATCTGTTTCTCTCTCTGGATCACTGTAAAAGTGTTATGATTGTTGTACACTTAAAATTATTCTTGCTCTTGAGATAAGACTAGCCCAGACTAGTACTTTAGTTCAATGTTAAGATTGGTCTGCTAGGGGGCTGGGGAGATAGCTCCGAGGCACAAGTGCCTGCTGGGCAAGTGCAAGGTCGTGAGTTCAAACCCTGGTCCCACAAAAAAAAAAAAAAAAGACTGGTCTGCTTAAACAGCTTGAAATTCATTGGATACTTTTGATTTTTAGGTAAAATAAAATAAAGCTATTAATGTCTTCTAAGTAAGAAAAACAAAAAGGAAAAGCAAAAGTAGCAATATGCCATGAGTAAGTTTCATGGTCAGATAGGTACAGAAAATATATAAACAAGATTTTATCTCACTTGATGGACCATTAACCATGAGTGAGACTTGGGAAAATTATGGATCTTGATGCTAGGATTGGGCATTTAGACTAATTTTGACCTTTTGTTTATTTGTTTGTTTGTTTCTTTATCAGGCATTTATTAAACATCTGTTACATGTTAAACTGCAAAATGTTGTGTTAGGGTAATGGGAGATTTTTTAAAACTTTATTTATATTTATGGCCAGCTCAGCCTGCCCTGGGGCTGGGGCTCACACAGCATATGGTGCTGGAGATCGAACTGCAGTCCCTGCGATTGCCTAAGCTTGCATAAGCAGGTGCTTTAGACTGCTGAACTATCTTGCCAGCCCTGTGTTAGGATTTAACAAAGTAATATAAATTAAAATGTAAATCTTTCATATCAGTTTTTATCTCTAAGCATATAGCGTTCCACTGCTCATTTTAACAAATTAGAGCTAATTCTTATTATGGTTTTAGAGTAATAAGTATCTATAAACTCAGAATTATCAAAATGATCTCTTATGGAAGCTTTTCAGACTTCTTTTTTATTTATAGATGACCATGATGTTCTCTCTTTTCTGACTTTCCAATTGACTGAGCCTGGAAAAGAGCCAGTGAGTACATACACTTGTTTTCATTTTTAGTGGTGCTGCCTTGTGAATGAAGACTTAGGAAGACTGATCTAAGTTTGGATCTTCTTTTCTTTCATGACTACTATATGGTCTTGCCCAAATTACTGAACTTCTGCTGTGCCATTTCTTCACTGATGAGACATTTGTCAGTCCTGGATAGTTTGTGCTGCTGTGAGGACTGAGTGAAACAATGCACTTAGAGCAGATACTGTGTAAAGGAGAGTGGTTACTGTTGTTCTTGTTGTTACTGCTAGTAGCAAGAGCAAATTGGCTGTGATTTATTCATCTTCACCCACCAAGATCAGTAAGAAATGTTGACCTTTTGCTAGTAGTAAAGAATATGAGAGAAAAACACATATTGAGCTATCTCATTGATTTTTTTGTGTGTGTGTGATCTTTGTTCAACTTTAAAATAGCCTACACCAGATAAAGAAATTTCAGAAAAAGAAAAAGAAAAGTATCAGGAGGAATTTGAGCACTATCAACAAGAATTGGACAAGAAAAAAGAAGAATTCCAGAAGGATCATCCTGACCTCCAGGGGCAGCCTGGTGAGCTGCAGCAGCAGTTGTATATTGAATTCTGATGTCTCTGTGTTACCTGTCCCATCTCTCTTTTCTGACGTGGCACATTCTAAATCGTTTCTGGAAACAAGTAACAAATCTTTAGTCCCTGAGGATTGGACTAAAGTGCGAGTGTGCCTTACTTAGTGTCATGAGTAAGGAGTATTATGGTTGTGAATAGAGCAGGTCATGGATTTTGTTTTCTAAACTTGAAAAAAGCCAAAACAGTGTTTCCCTAGCAGAGGGTTAGTATTTGCTGAATGAAATCATACAAAGTTTGTGTCTCCATGACATACTTATTTTAATGACATAGAGATATTTGAAAACTGTCAAAACTATTGTGAGTAATGTGAAGCTATCTCCCTTTGCTACTAGTAGAATCCTGGTAAATTGTTAAATTGTTAACAATTAAAAATTTAAAAATACTAGACTAAGGCAACAGAATTGAGATTTCAAGCATTGTAGCAATACAGCATATAAAGTATGCATATAAAGTAGAATAATGTCCAGGGGACATCTACTCAGTAGCCCTCTCCTGTCCCTGTCTTGGACAGGAGCTTTCTTTCTCTCAAATATGTTCTGCTCATTAAAAAAAAAAAGAAAAGTAGAATAATGTCATAGTATCTGCTCGTCTTTATTATTTGGATAATAATAATGATCAGCATAAATGATCAGACTGTAGTACTTAATGTAGCCCATTGCTAGCATTTGAATGCTGGTCCGGAGTTTTTCCTGTGAATGTGATTCAGAGTTAAAGAAGGTAAAAGTGAGATCTAAATATCTTGAATTTGTTATAAATGTCATGACATGACTTATGAATATATCCTGGAGCTAGTTGCAGTATGTGAGGAGTACAGTTGGTGGATTTTAACAAAGGTGGACAACCTCTTAACCTTCACCCTGGGATATGTGTGGGATATTGTTGTTACCCAGAAAGTTCCTTGTGCCTCCTGCAAGTCAAAGCCCCTTACCCTAGAGCTCATCACCATTTTAATTTTTATTACCTTGATGAATTTTGCCTAGTCATGCAGATAGAATCACACAATATACATGAAAGAGATTATTTTTAAGTGAAAAAATTCAAAATGAATTGTTCATTTACTTTTGGGGGGAGATGTAAAATTGATTATTAAAATTATAGCTACAAAACAAAAACTAATGCATAATTTTATACGATGAAGTAAAGCAATGCTCACAATAGTTCACTTCAGTAGCTTTAGTTCCCAGTACCCAATAATTATTTCTTGTTCTTGAGTATTAAAATTAGAAATGAAGGGGCTGGGGAGATAGCTCCGAGGCACAAGTGCCTGCTGGGCAAGTGCAAGGTCGTGAGTTCGAACCCCGGTCCCAAAAAAAAAAAATTAGAAATGAATTCATCTATTTTCTGCTCTGTTGTAATAATGTGTAACTTCCACAGTGAAAAAATGTAAATACTGTATAAAAAATAAGACTGATTTGACAAACCGAAAACAATGACATGGGGAAGGAGCTTTAATAGTGCTCATAGAAAGATAGCAATATTAACTTATGGTTATAAACAGGAAAGTCATGCCACTTGAACTAGTAGGTCTATGGCCGTCCTACCCTGAATGTGCCTGATCTTGTCTAATGGAATTTGAAGTTACTACTAAAAATTGAATTACTTTTGATGCAAATGATAAGCTTAACTGTAACACTTTAACACTTCCTATGACTCTGAAACTTGTACGTGGCCAAGACATTTGCTGTTTCTTTCTTCACCTTCACCTTGAGTTTTAGCCATAAGATCCTTTAGGTACATTAATCTACAAGTGTTCATTCTTTAAAGATGGCAGAACCAGCAGTGATTTAGTCATGATTGGATTAAGTACCTGAACATTTACTATTTGGCAGCCTGTTCCACTACTGGTCACGTTCTAATTTTGGTACATGGTGGCATTTTGGTCAGTTAAGCTATTTCACACCCCACACAGGTGTAGATGATTCTGATAACCTCAATTTGTAATTATTTTTCAGCTGATGAAATATTTGAGACTGTAGGAGATCGTGAGCTGAGACAAATCTTTGAAGGACAGAATCGTATTCATCTGGAAATCAAGCAGCTGAACCGACAGTTAGATATGATTCTCGATGAACAGAGAAGATATGTCTCCTCCTTGACAGAGGAGCTCTCTAAAAGAGGAGCAGGCATCTCAGGGCACCCTGGGCAGGTAAGTTTTCAAAATCTGTGGCTATGCCCTGTATAGCCTTTGAAGGAGGGGAAAGCAAATGCCACTGTGCTCCATGGCCCCATAGAGTACAGCCTGTTAAGCTGGCTCTTATCTTTCTTTCCTCCAGATCACTCAGCAGGAACTAGACACTGTTGTGAAAACTCAGCATGAGATTCTGAGACAAGTAAATGAAATGAAGTAAGTACCTAGAAAGACTATGTCACGGTTACGTGGTATCTTTAGCCTATAGAAAACTGTGTGTATACTTGTTGTGGTAAAACTCCTTCATTGTAAGAATCATGTTTTAGGTCCATTTTCTTTTTTTGGGGGGGACAGGGTCTCACTATGCAGTCGAGGCTGGCCTAAGCTCACTTTTGTAGCCCAGGCTGGTCTCAAACTTGCACTGGTCTTCCTGCCTCAGCCTCCCAAGTGCTGGGATTACAGGCGTGAGCCACCACGCCCGGCTAGGTCCATTTTCTAAGTAAGCAAATATAAGTACACAAGCTTATGTTTAGAAACTGCAGATGTCTAAAATTTTTAATTTCTTTGAGCTTGAAAAAATGCTTTAGCATCTTATGAAAAATGTAGATTTGCCATAGTTACTTGACTGAGCCAGAAATACTTAGAAAATATAAATGATATAAAACACTTCTAAGAAATAATATGAAAATAAAAGCATAGTTAGCCTTGTAGTATAGTAATATAAGTAGAGGCAGAACATTCTTTTTTCAGTACCAGGAATGGAACTCAGTAACTTATGCTTACTAACCAGACCCCTATGCCACAGAGCTATATCCTGACCCCAGAATAATCTTTTAATTTCTTGAAACTATTTTGAAGGAGTTATTTTGATAACCTCTTTTTCATTCCCATTTTGTGTCCTGAGACTAGATGAAAAAGTCAGCAGGCATTGTTTCTTTGTAATGTTGAATGATAAATTTCTAATAAGAATAATTTACTTCTGCAGATAATTAACATTTCTCAATACCTGGGAAATAGAAAAGAAGCCAAAAATGTCTTGTTTCTATATGCTAATACTATAGAGCACAGTCTCAGCTGATAATGACCCTACCTCATTCCTGTCAGGATTTGTAGTGTACCATTCACTCATTTTCTTGGGATTTTTTTTTTGTTTTGTTTTTTGTTTTTTTTTTAATATATATATTTGGTACAGGGTCTACAGGGTCTCACTATGTAGATTGGACTCATAGTGATTCTCCTGTTTTCAGCCTCCCAAGCACTGATGTGCCACCATGCCTAGTCTTAATTGCAGTCTCAGCAAACCCTGAGGATGGGGCCTGCTCGGCAGGCCTGGGAGATTAAATCCTGGCTGCTGCACTCTGCCAAAGCAGGTGCTTTAGTCCACTGAACTATCTGGGGAGCCCCCATTGACTCTTAATGTTCTTTGGTCTCTGCTTCTGTTCGTGTACTTCGCTTAGCACTCTTTCTTCTGTTACCCTTTAAAAACTGGTTTTCTCTAAGGTTCGGTCTAGTCCTTTTTCCATTTGATCTAGTCTCTAAACTCAATATGTCCCCTTCTACCACAGTTCTGCCATAGGCCCAGTAACAGATTAATCTGTATTTGATAAAAGATTTTTCCACCTAAACAAGTTGATGCTTTTGAGAGGCAAAGTCTTACATTCAGATATGTAAGACGGTTATGTTATCTGGAAGGTTTTAGTCTTGCTATTTTAGGTAATATATATTAAAATGTACTCATTAATTGATGTTTTATTAAAAAAAAAAAAAACTAGATTCTATTAATGACCCTTCCCATGGTGCCAGATATTGGAGGCCCCTGCAATGGGTTCCAATTTCTGGTCAGGGATATGACACATGGCAGGAAAGGAAAGCAACAGCAAGAGACAAAGTAGAGGGGTACAGAACAGCATCTGGACCCATCAGTTTCTCTCTAGGTGCTCCACACAGCACCAGACCCTTGGTATTTATTCTTTTACATCTATGTCGGGAACAGTGATTGAAGGGCAGTGGGTGTTTCCAGGAACAATAATGGTGACTAGACTAGGGTGGGCTAGGAAGACCAAAACATTCTTGTAAGGACAAGGAAAAGGACAAGAGCAGGAGTTTCCTCAAATGCTGCACCTTTACAGCAGGTCATATCTTGCCCTGTGAGTTTAGCCCTAGGGCTTCCAGCTGGGACCAGGAAAGAACAGGGAGTTTAGGATAAGACAAGGAGAACCTAGGACAGATACTATATCAGTTTACAGTTTGGGATTTCCACATTCCAAAACCAGCCCACAAGGCAGGCAGGGCAAGAAAAGCCTAGGCTGGATGCTGTGTCAATTTGTAATTTGTGGTCCCCATCAGGAGCACATGTGCTACTGAAAGAAATTTTAATCAAACGAGTTGATTTAAAAAAAAAAAAAAAAATCGCGATATTTATAAATAGTTTTATAGACTGTTTTCTTCATATAAGTCAAATACAATTTTTTAAATCTTAGTAATTTATTTATTTAGTATTCAGTCTTGCTGCATAACTCAGACTCTAGTGATCCTCCTGCCTCAGACTCCCCTGTGCTGGCATTACAGATGTGCAACACCTCACCCGATTTTGGTGGGATAACATGGCATACAGTACTGGGGATCAAACTTGGGTCCTTGAGCTGGCCAGGCAGGTGCTTAGACCACTGAACTATCTCCCCAGCTCTTCAAATATTTTTCAGAAAACTTGGGGGCATTAGGTGTGATCGCACATAGCTGTAATGCCTGCAGTGACTTTAATTCTAGCACTCAACGTTAAGTTCGGAAGATTGCCCTAGTGTGAGGCCAGCCTACATGACAAAATCCGTCTTAAAAAAAAACCACTTAATATTCAGTCTGACATAATTGTATAATTTCTGATTAACTCTAAGATTTAAGTCTCCCTTTTTCTTCAAGTGAAACACTTTTAAACCAAATTTCACTCCAAGGAGATAAGTGAGATAGCTTGTCTATTTATTCATTCAGATTGAACTATAATTATTGAAGGCATTGGTAGGAAGTCAGAGAGATGAACCAGGAGCTGATGCTAATCCCCTGTGCAGATACATAATAATAAGGTCAAGGGGTAGTGCTTGCCTCTGGATCCAAGAAAGGGAATTGTAAAGGAAGGATGGTCTCTGAGCTGAGCTTTACTCTAGACCAGGTAAGAGGAAGGAAGTGTGAAGCACAGCACAAAGCCAGCAGCTAAGGATGAAGGTGTTAGCAGGAACTGACGAGAGCTAGGACAGGGAGAAGAGAGTAGTATATCAGAAAGGTAAACAGCTTACAGATTACGGAGAACCTTAGGATTTGCTTTGTTTTATTTTTTGAAACAAGACCTTAGTACATAGTTCAGGCTGGCCTTCAGGTCATTGTGTTAGTGTGGCCTTGAACTCATCATGTTGATCCTCCTGCCTCAGCCTCCTAAGTGCTGGAATTATAAGCATATGCCACCATAACCAGCAACCACACAGATTTTTTTTTTTTATTATTATTATCTTTTGTATTTTAGGGAAGGGTCTACAAGGTGTTCAGGGTATCACTACTAGGTCAGACTCATAGTGATCCACTTCTTTACAGCCATCCAAGAGCTGCACCAGCACACCCAGTCTCAATTCCCATCTCAGTGCACCCTAGGGCTGGGGATGGGGCCAGCATGGCAGGCCCAAGGTATCAACCCCTGGCCCCTCCCCCTGCCCCTGCTTACAGGCACTTTAATGAACTGAGCTGTTTGGCTGGCCCTTAACTTCACAGATTTAAAAGACTTTTTATAGCTGTTTTCAAATATACCCAGAAGCAAAAGAAACAGTACAGTGAACCTCTAGATGCCCATCAGTCAGCTTGCAATAGTAATGCACATCCTGCAAGTCCAGTCTTAATTTTATCACCTCACAAAAATCCCTAGCTTTGAAGATAATTCATAGTATGGATGAATAATTTACCTTTAGGTGACCTACTTCAGTACTCCTAGTTAAAAATTAAAATTCTTATTCCTTTATTAATAAGCCTGTTATATTTCTGCTGTTATTAAAGAAAATATCTTCTTTTTTACATTTGTAAACAGCTTACAGACCTTTTTTGTTTTGTTTTGTTTTTGTACTGAGGGTCAAACTTGGAACCTCGCACTTGGCAGACAGGGACTTACTCTGCTGAATTCTATCTGTGGCTACAGACTCATATTTAAAGGTCTCATTCAGTATTAGAGCTCTTTACATCTGATGAGTAGCATTACATTCTAAGTTAGTGTGTAAGGTAAAATGCTGTATAAGATCAGAATTACCCTTCACAAAGATATCACACTGGAGAGTGTCCTCCATACCTCAGTACACCAACCAGTTTTTCCTTTATGAAGCATTTGGAACAAATCGATACTTCTTTGATTGGCTTCCAGTTGCAATACTAGGTCTGTGCATGTGGGCCACCTGAGAGAACTAACTGCACACACAATTTCACTTGTGTTTGCAGTTCTCGGGCTATCTTAGAGTCTGTGATTTGCCAGGAGTATGCATAGAACTTAGAAAAGTTGCTGTTCTTATAGTTATGATTTATTACAGCAGTCAAATTAGCTAAGAACATGGTACATAAGCAAAGTGGAGGAAAGACCAGGAGCAAGCTTCCAGTTGTCTTTGCCCATTAGTATTATAGATAGTATCAGTGATCCCCACCCTACCATGGTTCAGCTTGACAATTTCTCCACTTTACTTGATGTAAAAGCAGTATGTATTCAATAGAAACTATAATTCAGTTTTAAAGTTTGCTATTTTCCTAGGCCAAAATATGTGATACAGTGATGTTTTGCAATGCTGCAAAATGTCATCAAACTACAGATTCCAGTCACCTGGGCAGTCAGGAAAATAATAAAAATACTCTGCAGCATATTGTGCTGCTAAGCTGTAGGTCACCGACTGGCTGTACTTCATTTTCCGAACACTATGTTACAGCATGTGCAGAGTCCTATGAACTGAAGAAGCTCACCCAAGCCTTGGCATCTAAGGTTCCTCTTAGCTGTCAGTCACTGAGAATGACCTGAAGTACTTAGTCCCAAGAAGTAGTCTCCCAAAAAGGCCTCAGGCAAACACATACAGAAATCCTAATCTGTAGTCAAGGGCTGTCCTAAAAAATCTTTGAAATCCACAGGGTTTGGGCAACCCATGTCTGCTGAGTTAATCCTGAGTTAACTATGCCATATTAAACACCTGGAAAAATTTCTAATAGCTTCATTACAAGTGTCAACCATTATGTTATTCAATATCCATTTACACTGGTGGTTTTAATACATATTACAGTAGTATATGCATACTTTAGTAGATTCTCTAGTTATTTTTAGGTGATATTTAATAAAAAATAAAAAGTATAGTGTTAAATTGTAGTTTTGCAAATTTTTCAATTTTGAAGAAAATTTAATATTTGAATAGTTCTTTACTTTTTTAATGATCTTATGTGCTGAGCATAAAATGGTATAACTGTTTGAAATATGTGACTGAAGAAAAAAATTTTTTTTTCAATTCTTTTATTGTTTAAATTTAACAATGGTTATATTACATATTTTCATCATCGGATCAGTTTAGATTAATACATATAGGTACATAAGATTGATCAAACAACTAAACATTAACCTTTCTAAATCCACATTACTTTTTTTTTTCTTTTCCCCCTTTTTTAGAAGAAAAATTTTATAGTGATATTATATAAAGGGATTTTCTGTTTCAGGAATTCCATGAGTGAAACTGTCAGACTAGTGAGTGGGATACAGCACCCAGGCTCTGCAGGAGGCGTGTATGAAACAACACAGCACTTCATGGACATCAAGGAGCACCTGCACATAGTGAAGAGGGACATAGATAACTTGGTGCAGCGAAATATGGTAACTTCATTTCCTCCTACTTTTTAAATTCTGATGGTATCTCGAAAAGGAAAACCCATATTTGACTTTATTGTGCAGTACTGTAAATAATTTTAACATTTTAGTTATTGTCAGTGCTCGTTTTTAATGTTCCATGTAATAGAATTGTTCCATATATATATTCCACATGTTTTTGTTTCCTCATTGTTTACGGTGGAATAGCAGTTCTCATGACAAATTAACCCCTAAGGGACAAAGAAGCATGGTGTAGGAGTATTATGTGGAAGATTTATATTATCATTAAGTGGAAATACTTGGAATATTCCCTTTTTTTTTTTTAATGTATTTGGTTGTTGCAGGGTCTAACTACACAGCTCAGACTCATGGTGGTCTCATGGTGGCAGAGCTGGGGATCAAACCATAGTCCCTGTGCTTGCCTAAACTCGCCTACACAGGCATTTTAATCCACTGAGCTATTTCACCAGGCCCTTGATTTCTATTTTAATGTGTTCTCTGATCCAGGTTTTCTGAAGTGTATTTCCTTTGAATATTTTTCCCCAGAGTTCTGATCTGATACTGTCTTGCTATCTTTGCTCACCATCAGTCAGGTTTTATGTGCTTGGTTTGGTGTAGTTTAGATTGCTTTGGATTGAGATTTCTTTTGTTATGCTAATTGTCTTGTGCAGAATTTATTGAGTGATCCTTTATATTTTTATGTTCTTAAAAACCTTTGATTTTCTTTAGGAAATATGTTAATATTGATAATAAGTTAACTTCTCAAAGATCATGCACTATTAAGTAATAAGGAAAAAATTTAATTCATGAATTTCTGATTTTGATCCCTTAATATTTTTGGACACTGCCATATATTGATTGATTGATTGATTGATTGATTGAAACATTGGCACCTTAATGCATGAGTGCTGTACCACTGAGTTATACCTCTAGTCCCTTATACTTTTGTTATTTTTTTTACTGTTACATATTGATAGTATGAAATAGTAGTAATACTTATTATATTGGTACGTGGATATAGCATTTCAACTGTTTTCATCTTCATTAACACCTGTTCTTTCTCTTCTCCTTCCCTCTAATCCTTTAGAAGACTGCCTTCAACTTTGCTGTCCTCTCTACTTTTTTGTTGTATTTATTTTTATTTTTGGATTTCTCACTTAAGAAAAAGCATGTGATTTTAAACTCTGAGATTGGCTTATTTTGTTTAATATAATGTTTAACATAGTGGTATCCAGTTATGCTTTACTGTAAATGACGTGATTTTATAGTTTCACATTTTATCTGCAGCCATCTAGACTTTAACCATCTGTTACCACTGCTAAACTGTTGTGAGTTGAGTTGCACTACCATAAATATGGCACTGCATGTATCACTGTTGCGTGATCTTTAATTCTTTTGAGACTATAAAAGTAGAATCACTAGATGAAATGATCTATTTTAGTTTTTTGAGGAATCTTCATATTATTTTTTATAGTGATTATACTGGCTTACATTCTCACCAGCAGTGTAAGAGTTTGTTTTTCCATGCATCATCACAAGCATTCATTGCTTTTTTATTGTTTATAATAGCCATTTTGACTGGAGAGGGATGGAATCTCAACATAGTTGAGATGGCTAAGGATGTTGAACATTTCTTCATATACTTACTGGCCAGTCGTATTTCTCCTTTTAATAACTAGTTGGGCCTGGCAAGATGGTTCAGCAGCCTAAAGTGCCTGCTTAGGAAAGCTTAGGCAGCCACAGGGACTGAGGTTCAATCCCTGGCACTATATGCTATGCCAGCCCCACACCCAGGCCAGGCTGAGCCAGCCATAATAATAATTTAAAAAAAGACCTAGTTTACATGTATGTCACCCCTCCACCACCACGTTTTCCTTATAGCCCAGGCTGGCCTCAAACTTGCAATAATTCTCCTACCTCTGCCTTCTGAGTGCTGGGATTGCAGATGCGCTCTACCATACCTACTTGCTCATTAATTGATTGGGCTGTTTGTTTTGTTATTATTGTTTTTAAAATTCTTTGTGTAATCTAGATATTAAACTTCTAGCTAATGAAGATTTTCTTTAATTCTTTAGGTTTTCTGTTCCTCTAGCTTTTTGGTTTGGTTTGGTTTGGTTTGGTGTTGTTGTTATTGTTGTTGTTGCTGTTTGTCTTTTTGAGACAAGGTCTTGCTATGCATTTCAGACTGGCCTTGAGCTCACTTTTATAGTCCAAACTGGTCTTGAACTCACACCAATCCTCCTGCCTCAGCCTCCCAAGTACTGGGATTACAGGCATGCACCATGATTGTTCCTTTACTATACAGAAATAGTCTCATTTGAACTTGATATACACTGATTGGTTTGTTCTTTATATATTTCATATACTATTATGGTACTATTCAGGAAGTCTTTGTCTCTGCCTATGGTAGTGTTTGCCTCTTTCATGTTTTTGTTTTTTTGGTTTTTTTCTCCAGCATTTGAAGTTTCAAGTCTGACAATGAGGTCTTTAATTCATTTTGATCAAATGTTAGGGCAGGGTAAGAGACAAGGATCTAGTTTCAGTGTTTTCCATGTGGATGTCTAGTTTTCCCAGCACCATTTGTTGAAGCCACTATTTTTTCTCTAGTGTATCTTTCTGTCCCCTTTGTTAAAAAATCAGACGATTGGGGGCCTGTGGCTTAGCTCAGTTGTTTAAGCACATGCTTGGGCAAACTCAGTGAGGCTCAGGGGAGTTGGTTTGAGCCCCTGCTCCACAAGCCTTACTTGACCTTACTTAAGGCAGCCTGAGCCAGCCAAAAAAAACAAAAACAAAAATCAGATGATTATAGTTGCATGGATTTGTCATTGTGTTTTCTGTTCCTCTGGTCTGTATGTCTTTTTTTATGCCAGTCCTGTTGTTTCTGTTAGTATGACAGGCAATATGGTAATATGATGCCTTTAGTTTTGCTGCTTTTACTCAGAATTGCTTTGGCTATTTTAGGTCTTTTGTGCTTTTATAAATATTTGGGGTTATTTTTCCTAGTTTTGTGAGAATGTTCTTAGTAATATACTAGTGACTGCATTGAATCTGTAGATCACTTCTGGTAATATGGCCATTTAAGCAATATCAGCCCTGACAATTCATAAATAAGGCGTGTCTTTCCATTTTTCTGATGTCTTCAGTTTCTTTGTTCAATATTCTGCAATTTTCATGTATATGTCTTTCACCTTCTTGGTTAAATAGTAACCAAGTATTACGGTTTTTATCTAGATAATTGCCAAAATCTGCATGAGCTCATAGGGGCTTGTAGAAGATTATTGGTATATCAGAACCTAGAGCTGATGTGCTGTGAGGAGGTAGGCTCTGACTGGAAAGGGTGGGTCCCTCAGGGTATGGCCTGGAAAGGTTTATCGCTCTTCTGCTCCTCCCTTGATCTTGGTCTGTCACCCCTGAGCAGCTCAGTGCAGCTGTCCTCTGCCATTTGCCTCTGCCATGACATGTTGGCTTGTAGCCCATTGACTATGGACTGAAACATGAGCCAAAAAAAGCTCCTCCTTTAAATTGTGAGTGTAGCTGTTGTAAAGGGAATGCTGCTTTCCTGATCCCTTTCTCAGGAGGTTTATTGTTGGTATATGGGAAAGCATTAACTTTTATGGGTTGTTTTCATATCCTACCACTCTACTGAATTTCTTTATCAGATCTCAGAATCTTCTGGGTTAAGTTTTTAAAGTCTTCCATAAAAAGGATTATATTGCTTACAAATAAGAATAATTTGACTTCCTTTCCTGTTTGCATTCCTTTTTTCTTTTCCTAATTGCCCTAAACTTTCAAGTACTGTATTAAACAGAAATGGTAAGAGGATACCCTTGTCTCATCCCACATTTTAAAGGAATATTTTCAATGATTTCCTGTCAATCAATAGATGATATTGTTTGTAGGTTTTTATGTATATACAGCTTTTATCAATTGAAGAAAAGATCCTTCTATAGCTGTTTTCTTCAGTATCTTTAACATAAAGGAATGCAACTATGCAACTTAGTCATGTTATATGATCTTTTTAATGTGCTGTTGAATTCTATTTGCAAAAATTATATTGAGTTCATCAAGGATATTGGTCTACAGTTTGGGATTTTTTATTTTACTGGTTTTGCTGTCAGGGTAGTCAGGCTTCATAGAAGAATTTGGAAGCATTCCTTCCCTTTGTATTTCCTAGAAAAGTCTGAGAAGCATCAGTGTTCTTCTTAAAAGTCTTTTCCTCAGAAAAGGGCCTTTCTTCATTTGAGAGAGTTATATTGTTTCAGTCTTGTTGCTTATTATTGATTTGGTTAGACTTTGTTCATTCAGTTTTGGAAGGTCATGTGAGTCTTAAGAATTTATAATTTCTTTCAGATTCTCCAATTTTAAGGGATATATAGTTTTTGTGGGCTCCCCTTTCTTAGTTATAATTTTATCAATTTGGGTCTACTGTCATTTTTTGGAAAGTTTGGCTAAGGGCTTGTCAGTTTCATTTATTTTGTCAAAGAACCAGCTCTTTGACCCACAGATCCTCTTTCTTATCTTTGTAATCTCTATTTCATCTTCTTCTGCTCTGATCTTTGTTGTTATTCCTTGTCCTCCACTTGGATTTGGTTTGTTCTTGTTTTTTCTAGGTCCTTAAGATGCATCATTAGAGGAGCTGGGGAGATAGCTCCAAGGCACAAGTACCTGCCTGGGAAGTCCAAGTCCTGAGTTTGAACCCCCAGTCTCTCTCTCTCTCTCTCTCTCTCTCTCTCTCTCTCTCTCTCTCTCTCTCTCTCTCTCTCTCTCTGTCTCTGTCTCTCTCTTACACACACAGAGTATCATGAAGTTATTTGGAACTGCTTTTTTTTCTGGTATAAGCTCTCATGGCTATACATTTCTCTCTTAAGGCTGCTTTGTGTCATACAGATTCTACTATTGTATGTCTTTTAAAATTTTTTGGTACATGAAAGCCCATTGTCACTTGATTGTAGGAATTTTAGAAGTTTCATCAGTTATCTTTAATGGCCCTTTCATCATTCAAAACTTACTATTCAATCTCCATAGATTTATATAGTTTTCAGGTTTATTCCACTGTTTATTTCTAGTTTTCATTCATTGTGATCTGATAAGATGCATGAGATTATTTCGGGATTTTTTTTTAAAACTCTGTGACTTAATACATGTCCTGTTTTGGAACAAATTCCTTGGGCTACTGAAAAAATTGTGTTTTCTGTTCTTGTTAGATCAAGTACTCTGTAGAAGTGTATCATCTGTTCAGTGACGTAATTTAATTTTGTTGTTCCTTTGTTGATTTTTTGCAGGGACAGGTGTCTGGTTGACCTAATTCTGAGAGCAGTGTGTTGAACTCATTCACTATTACTGTGTTGGGATCTTTCTGATCCATAATATCAAGTAATGTTTATGAAATTGGGTGCAGTAATGTTTGATACATTTATATTTACAATCATTACTCCTCTTGGTGAATTGGTGAATTGTCTCTTGACCAATGTGTAGTGGCCTTTTTTAAAAAAAAAAAAAACTGATTTCAATTTGAAGTCTACTTTGTCAGATATAAGTAAGCTACTATTGCTTACTTTCAGGCTCCATTTGCTTGGAGTATCATTTTCCATCCGTTCACATTCAGAACATAGGTCTTTGCAGAGGAAGTGCTGTTTTTTTGTAGGCAATATAGAGTTGAGTTGTATTTTCTTTATTTAGTCATGTCTTTTTATTGGAGAATCAAGACCATTGACATTGCATTGTTATTGAAAAGTAATACTAGGTATTTATCCTAGTTATGTTGTTGTTCTAGTGTTTGATTCATTCCTGATTTTCATTTATTTATATATTCTCCCATTGAGACTTATTCTGTGCCTTGATCTCATGGATGTGGTTGTCTTCTACCTCTGTGTTTAAAATTCTCTTAAGTACTTCCTGTAGTGCTAACTTAGTAGTCATGAACTTCTTCAGTTTACCCTTATCTTAGAAGGTATTCATTTATCATTTGATCTTAAAGGATAGTCTTGTAAGATATAATAGATTGGCAGTTATTTTCTTTAAGTTTTCAAAATAGATCATTCTAGGTCCTCTTGACCTTTAGGGTTTCTAATTAAAAATCTGTTGCTTTTCTGATGGGTTTGCCACAATAAGTGATTCTGTAGTTCTATCAGCTTTTAATATTTTGTTCTGAATTTTTTGGCAGTTTGTCTATGTTATGCATAGAGATGTTCTTTTCTGGTCATAACTATTTGATAATTGTAGATGTCTCCAGTCTGTCTCCAATATTAGGTATTCATCTCATTGCCCAGACTTGGGAGCTTATTTTGCTATGGTTTCAATGAATATGTTTTCTGTACCATTTGCCATTACTTCCACACACTCGTCAAGACCAGTCATTCTTAAATTTGTACCCTTAGAATTGTCTACGAGTTCATGGATCTTTTTGTTCACATTCTTTTTATCATTACCATTGACTGAATGTTCTCATATGTCTGCCTTTATCTCCAAATTGTGATACTCTTTCTGCTGATTGAATATATATATTTCTTTATTTGGGTTTTTATATGACTGAGAATGATTTCTATTTGGTTGTTTTTCAGAATACGTTATTTCTTTATTTTTATTTTTATATATTTAGTACAGGGTCTATAGAATCACACACAGATTGGACTCATAGTGACCCTCCTGTTTTCAGCCTCCCAAGTGCTGGGATTACTGGCATGTGCCCAGTCTTAGAATCCATTATTTCTTTACTAGAGTTGTCTTTCATGTTGTATATTGTTTTCCTTACTTTATCAACTGTTTGTATCTTCTTTAAGCCCACTGATTATTTTACTAATTTATTTAGCTGTTTGTTTGTATCTTCTTTGATGTCATTTATTGTCTTAACCATTATTCTTTCTTTAATTTTTTAAAAGATCTATGAAATCAGTTTTAGGGAAGTAGTACTAGAGATGTAGCTCAGAAGTACATGCCTGCCTGGCAAGTATGAGGTCCTGAGTTTGATTCCCAGTACAAAGACCCGACGGACGGACGGACGGAAGGAAGGAAGGAAGGCAGGAAGGAAGGAAGGAAGGAAGGAAGGAAGGAAGGAAGGAAGGAGGGAGGGAGGGAGGGAGGGAGGGAGGTCGGGCGGGAGGAAATTAGTTTGGGGGAGATTATTAATTTTTGGTGGTGTTTTATGCCTTGTTTTCTCATGATTTTTGTGTTTTTCTGTGAAGCCTGAAGACTGTTACAGTAGATGTCTCATAGTTGTGTCATTTTAGAGAACAGTTTTCTCTTTGTGATGTTCTCTCTAGGCTGTGGGTATGTTGCACACTACCTTTTAAAACTATATTTCTATTATTTTTTTGTCAACTTGGATGACTTAATAGTTTTCTTACCATAACATCTCTAAAGCTTTTTTTTTTTTTTTTTGTCTTTTTGAGCTAGGATCTCACTATGTAATTGAGGCTGGCTCAAAATCATAGTAACCCACTTGCATCAGCCTTCCAAGCAGTAGGATTACAGGCATGCCCAACCATGCCCAGCTTCTAAAATATTATCTCAGTTTTGTTTGAGGGTTTTTTTTTCCAACTTTACCATTGGTTCAGTTGCCAACTTGATGCTTTGACAAGCATGTATGTATTAAAGAACTTTGCCTAGACAAATGTATCCATATTGAGAACAACAAATCTTAAAGACCTTATGTCTGGATACCTTGATGGAAATCTTTGTGCTTGGTATTCAATTAGCTACTTAAAATAGAAGGAGTACTTATATAGAAACAGGAAGAGAAGCATTTTTGAGAATGCTAGTCACTAATGTTGAATGTTGTTAGAGTGGAGAGGATAGACGCTTAGAAAAAGCAATATTTTATTAAATAATTCATTTCAGGGTAAGTTACTCGGAATAATTTTGGCACTAGGAATACACGAGTTAGTAAGGTTAAACTGAAAACATATAGGGGAAATTGTGATCTATGATGGCCCTAAACTCTAGAAGCTTTAAGGACATTAATAAGGAAGATACCATCAACAAGGAAGATAGGTACTAGATAGCAGTAAGTTAGAGACTGGATAAGGACAAAGAGAAAGACTTCCCATGTCAACTAAAAAAAAAAAAGTTTTTAAGTTAAAAATGTAAAAGATGAGATAAAAAATATTTCGGAGAACATAAATGGAAGTTCTTGCTTGTATAGTAAACCATGATTTTTATGAAGTTTCGCATATATGTCTTTTTTTTTCTAAACTACTGATTTAAATGATTATAATGGAATTTTTTTTGCCTTATAGCCATCCAATGAAAAACCAAAATGCCCAGAACTACCACCATTTCCATCATGTTTGTCTACAATACACTTTGTTATATTTGTAGTGGTACAAACAGTATTATTCATCGGTTATATCATGTATAGGTAAGTCTTTTGATAAAATTCATCATGATATTTTTCTTTATTCAGTTTGAAATAGTCTGCCAAGTATTATATGACCATAATAGAACTTCTGATACCTATAAAATTAGCTTTACAATCTATTTCAGTTTATATTGAGAGTCCATGTGTAGAATATATGCTTACTTTAATGTTTTTTATCTTCAAAAGGCTTTGATATTTCTTTTTTAGCTTTGATATTTTAGCGTTAAGCAATTTTATTTTTTTACGAGCTTTCAATATTTCTCATTTTAGGACTCAACAGGAAGCAGCTGCCAAGAAATTCTTTTGACCACCATTTTCATATGTTTCAATCATGTATGTATGTACGAAATGCTTTTTGAGGGAATTTAAGTATTTAAATTGCTTGATAGTCTAAATTATTAAGTTTTGTATAAAAATTGCTGAAATATTGATTTTCAGGAAGAATAAACATTACAACAAAGAAAAACCACATGTAAATTTATTGATAGTATATAAACCTGTTCAAATTTCAGTCCATAGATTGCAATCACTAAACAGAATATTGACAAGTAAAATCTGATATAATAGAAAACAAGGGACACCCCCAAGATGTGAGTGTTAACCAAAGTCTCTAGTATTGGACATTTCTTTATTTAGCATAAACACTTTTGCCTTCATGCTTCCCAGTATATGAGGTCAAATTATGAGCTCCCTGTTACCTGTATTTCATAACCAAAGTCTCTCTTTAGGGGTCAGAGGTTCCTACCATAAGACCAGTCCTGCAGTCCTTTGTTCTTACAACTACTCCCTCTGGAGTCAAAGAATATTTTGTCTGAGAGCTTTAGGATGTAAATAATAGGCTTCAGAATATTTAATGGGATACTATATTTCACATTTAAAGAAATTTGGTGGAAAAATTAAGAGCTGCTTTTAGCATGAAAGTCAGGTATTTTGCCTGGCAGTATATTTATTTCATGGTGGCCCATATTTTTATTGTCTGTGTTCCAATTTGGTATCAGCTAATATTGAGAAAATATTTTTATATTAATATTTTTAATTTAAGGACTTTATTTTCCCCATTTTGTCCAATCTGTATCTCAGCTCAGATTTCATGCCCTGAAAATACTTTAAGTTCACAAAACCTACCCACTACATTCTGATTTATATTGCTCCATGTAACACAGGGTTTTAAACTAGTTGTGTACTCTTTTAAATCAAGGAGCTTGTTTAAGTAGCAGTTTTCAGATTTTTGAAGGAAAAATTTTTAAAATAGAGTATATACTTCTCTGACTTCCTTTTAATATTGGAACTAAGAATGCTGTGAAGCACTTGTTAGTACACTTTACCATGAAATGGTAAAGGTGGGAAGAAAATTTTATAGTCTTTGTACATAGCTCTAGGTATTATAGAAACCATATATAAATGACATTTTAAAGTACAATTTAATTTTTATTCTCACAGCTCCTGTAGATGCACTTTTCCTGGCTTATCTTTCATTTGTCATATTACCCAGAATAATACTATTTCAAGAAAGAGTACTGTTGAATTCTTCCAAGCATTTCTAATTTTACTGTTAAATGTCATTTACAAATTGGAGCTAGTGACCTAAAATCTATATAAAAATCTAATGAAGAATTTTTCATTATGGCATTTCTAAAGAGAATTGTGTATGCAGACTCATGTTGTGTTCTATATTTTTACCATAGAACTCAGAGAATACACTAGTAAGTCACTTCAGCATATAAAATGCTCCTTTTACACTTCTCCTTTGTAGTGTTAACATTTTGAAATTCATATTTCAGAGACATCATCATCACAGAATTTACTCATGTTCCATGAAAAATATTTATAACTGCAGAAGAATGTTTAAGTTGTAGACTATGACACTTGGGAAATCCTCTTGAGATAGAAGGCTGCCAAATCCAGTATTACAAAGTCCATGGCCACTCGTGGCTGAACAGTAAGGAGTACCAGACCTATGCAGTGTATATTTTTCAGGCTAAAATGCAAGGGGAATCATTGATTCTGATCATTCCTAAGACAAGTGGAGATGGCTGTTATTATAAAAAATCAGGAGCATGAATTTAATTTGCTTAAAATCGCTCAGTAAAATAATTTATTTGGAATGTTTAATTTTATTTGAAGTTTGTTTTTTTTTCTCAAAATCATTAACTGAATAGCTTGTTTTAATGGAAAAATCTGTCACTGCCAGAATTCTTTCACTTCTCTACTCTTTTATAATTGAATTTCCTCACTTCTTTCACACCAGCAAGTATTTTACAGGTGCCTTGGACTAAACATTTATTTTAAATTTTCAACATAAGTCATTATGTTGATGATGCCACTTTAAAAAAGAAACTGCAATTACATAATGACTAATACTATGTACCTATTTATATTCTAATTATTTGACTATTTTATCCAGCTTGAAACTTTACTATAGTCACAGAAAAACCAATGTATTTGTTATGTAGTAAGGATATATCAGTTTTCTCAAAGTATGATCTGTGGACCATCTGAGCGTGCTTGTTCAGAATACAAAGTCCTGGGCCCCCTGCAGGCCCCCTGCATCAAAACTATGGCAGGGCTTCAGGGTGTCAGTGTTCAACAGCATCGCCAAGAACTCAGAGCACACTGGAGACTGAGAACCACCAAGGTCGGGGATGAAAAGGAAAAAAAACAAAAACCAGAAATTTTGTTTGGCTTTAAGACTAAGAACATAGCATAATATTTTTATTATCAATGAAATTAGCACATGTGCACTGATTCTTTTATACTCGCTATTTATGTACTGTTCCTCTTATTAGAACTCTTGATTCCTTCACAACTGCTAACTAAATCCAGGTTGTTGCTCTTGGTACTTTTGTTAGGTCAGGCTGTGAGGTCTCCCGTCATGAAGCCTGCCTGCTAATGTGCTATGCTTTTCTGACTGTGGTTGTGGTGACAGTATCTCAGACAGCTGTACTTTTTGATAACTTGGGGAAACAGAAATTACTTGAATAAAGGATTGCTGCTTTGCAAAGATATGATCTTTGTGAAGAATGTAAGTAAAATTGTGAATATTAAGATGTGATTATCTTTTTCTTTCCATGTTGTTATTGAGGGGAGATAGTGAACAAAATTGTTATACTGGGCATTTTTTATTTATAAGATCTAGTGAAAAATCAGCTCTTGCAACTTTTTGGATCCATATGTTGCCTGCTTAATATATTTCTTTTCTGATGTTACTTAAAATTTTAAGGTTTTCTATCCATTGTCAACTTCAATTGGGTAATATTTTGTCAGGTTTTTTTCTGATTGTTATTTGATGCTAGCTGAATTCAAAAGTTGACCTTGACCTTACTTAAATAAAGAAATATTTTAGTAAGTGTGCTTTTTCCTTTATTGATCCCAGATAATAAACTTCTACTTATTTTCCAAGTGGGCCCTGATTTGTGGTAGGTTTCATCTGTGATCTGCACTCTGCCTTAGGTATCTAGGTGGTCTGCTTCAGTGACTGCTTAGCTTTGCTGGTAATGAGAATTACATGCTAATTAAAATAATGTATGTCTTTAAAAACTACTGGCAAAAAGTAGTGAATGTAGAACTCTTAGTTACTATAGTTAATGCCAAATGAAAAAAAATTTTTATTTTGTAAATACCATTTAACCAAATGATAATACTTTTAGATCAAACAAATCTGATTTTGACTATTGGTTCTGCCACTTACTAAAAGTGGCCTTTGATGTCATATGGCTCTTAGCATTGTAAAAGGAAGTCTTTATAAAGTGTTTCAAAATAATATACTAAATTAGTAGACCCTCAGCTGTAAACACAAGAGCCAAATAAGATTTCAGTATGTGCATGAGGTAGAAAGAAGCCAAAGGGACACATAAAGCTTGAGCAGGAAGCCTACAGGCTGGGAAGGATATGACCTTGGTCATGGAAAGACCAGGAGCTGGAGTTGAGACAGTGGATGACAGGAAAATTCTGGTAAGTTTCTTATTCAGTGTAGTGGAATAGTACATCTTCTCTATGCCCTGTAAGTTTGGAGAAGATATAAAGATGCTTATTTACTTGGGTTATGGGCACAAGACAAAATTCCCTGCAAGAAATTGAAGGTTTATGCTGTGTGCTATTGGGGCTTCTAGACAGCTTGTATGGTGTGGAATTTTCCATGCCCAAACTATAGATTAGTTCTGATCTGGTGAAATGCAGGAAGTAGCCAAACAAAAGCATTCTTAACGATAATTCCACACAAAAGTACAGCAGACAGCCATGAAATAGCCAGTGCTAATAGAAACAAGCTCTAAAAATTATGTGCCAAATAAAAGTGGAAAAATGACAGTGGACATAATAAAAAATTTAACATACCCAAGAATCTGGGATAATAGTACAGTGACAGTGACAACTACTGTAATATGTACACTTAAAATGAATGAAGTTTATAAAAGACTGGAAATTATAAGAACTGGAACACTGAGTTGTAAAGAACCAAACAACTTAAAGGAGGGCAGGGGTTAAATTTGCATACCAGGTTGGACATAGCTGAAAAAGTGATTGAATTCTTAGAGCTGAAAAAGTAGAGAATGTAACACAAAGTAAGATGGAGAATTTGCACTTAGTTGGCAGTCAGTGGAGAGGAACATCTAGCAGGGGTTCTAGAAGGAATGATGAGAATCATGGAAAAGCTGTTTTTTACAGTAATAGCTGACAGTTGTCAGAATTGAAGCACAGATGCTCATTCAAAGAATCCTGAGTCTGAAGACTGCAAGATGAGGCCCAAGTCCTACAGCATGTGTGGACACCAATGAGCCAAGCAGGTAAAGGAGGCCTCGTGAGAACCTACTCCAAGCAAACAAGGTGACAAGAACAAAAGTCACAGCTGAGGACCACTATCACTTACATAAGAGCCTGTGGACATTTCTTTTATGCAAGAGAATGAAGGTGACAATAATGGTTAAGTCCCAGGGCTCTATGGGCTGTTTTAAAGAGCTTGGATTTCATCTACAATGCAGTCAGAGACTGATGTTTTAAGCAGATAGAGAATATTTGCATTTCAGCTACTATAGTCAGTTTCATGGAGAATGGATGGGAGCATCTAAAGGATCTTTTAGACAGACCAGGTGCACTGCTCCCAGAGGAAAACGATAGTCTAGAGCAAAGCTAACACAGTGAAAGCTGGAAAATAGAGATTTATGAAAACACACATAAAAGTAATGGCAATGTCTTAGCCCATTTCGATTGCTATACAGCATCATCTATTAGGTAGTTCATAAACAGAAATTACTTCTCACAATTCTAGAAGATGGAAAGCTTGAGGTCAAACCATTGAGAGATTTGGTGTCTGCTAAGGAAGGACTTGCTTCCTAGCTAGCTGTCTTTTGCTTTGTCTTAAGGCAAAAGGAACAAGGGGTCTGCTTTGTTTATGGCACAAATCCCATTCGTGAGCACTCTGACCTGGCCTCAAAATCCCCCACTTCCGAATGCTATCACTTCAGGTTAGGATTTGAGTGTGAATTTTCAGGCAGCACAAACATTGAAACTAGCAACAGTATGATGGAGCAAGGAATGAAGAAGAACGTAGGAAAACATTTTGTTTCTGGCTTAGGGAGTTAGGTGGTAACATGCCCTAAAATAAGCACAAGAAAAAGTAGAAGTAGAAGGAAAGAAAAAACGGAGTCCTACTTGGCCATGGGTTTTGACATGGTTCCAAGTGAAAATGGTCAGGAGGCTTGGAGTAAGGATATGTCCATGCTTCAATTATCTGTAAGACAGGGTTATGTGAGATAACAGATAGGGGATCATGAACAGAGCCCAGAAACAAGATACCTGTGGCCAGTAAATGTCTGCTAATAGGCCTAAAGTCAGGAGACTAAAATACTATTTTATTTGTCTGTTTATTTATTTGACTCTTTCTACTCATGTGATGTTGACAAAGAATAGTGAGAGGCAGCGTTGGCAATGCTTTTAGTTTCTTTGGCTTTCACAAGTCCAGCTCACTGCCTGGTCAACTGCCACATGGCATCTGCTCTTTTTTTCCCCCAGCTGAATCCCTTTTATTTCTTTTGGATGCTGCTATTTGTGGTGGACGCATACCCCTTTGCCATTGCTGCTCCTTTTTCTAGATGCTGCCACACTTACCTAACCACAGCACCACTCTGGCCATATTCCATCACACAAAATAGATCCCATTGTTGCTATTAGACATAGTGGCAGTCGTCCTGACTCTGCAGCCATGCTGCCACCCAGACCAGGCACCCTTACAGCTGCCATTGCTGCTAGAGGCTTTCAGGAGCCAGTGCGTGTGCATGCATTCCCATAAGGAACCCTCATGATCCTGGGGGCTGAGCAGTCCCTTGATCTCTGGTCAACAGGACCCAGGAAAGTCATCAGTGTAGTTCTGAGACATGGGAGCAAGATGGTCAACAGTATAGATTCTGTATTATCCTGAAGACCTGAGAACCAGTACAATGAGTAGAGTATTAGTGTCCCAGCTCAAGCAATCAGAAAGCTCACCCTGTGGCTTTTTTTTTTTTTTTTAAGACAAAGTCTTGTCATGTAGCTCAGGTTAGCCTTGAACTCACTGTGTAGTCTGGTAGCCTCAAACTCATAACAGTCCTGCCTCAGCCTCCCTGAGTGCTGGGATTATAGACATGTACCGCCAGGCCCAGCTTTCTGTAGCTTTTTATATAGGCTTTCATCAATTAGGTGAGGCCCACCCATGTTGAGAAGGGTCATCTGCTTTACTCAGTACACCAATTCAAGTGCCAGTCTCTTCCCTAAATATTCTCGTAGACATATAAGTAACATTTATCGTGACACAACCCAGTGAAGTTAGCACAAAATAACCATCACAGGCGGTGAAATGGAGAACATAGGCCAAATGGAGAACGACTTGCTTGCATCTGCATGTTTCTTTCTACTAAAGTAGAACTTGGGTGAGCCCAAGTTTATACAAAGAACAGTTGTTAGCCGGGCGTGGTGGCTCACGCCTGTAATCCCAGCACTTGGGAGGCTGAGGCAGGAGGATCGTTGTGAGTTCGAGACCAGCCTGGGCTACAAAAGTGAGCTCAAAGCCAGCCTGAACTGCACAGTGAGACCCTGTCTCAAAAAAAAAAAAAA
>PVJA010025381.1:0-30829 GCA_004027025.1 Myocastor coypus
CGAACAAAAAAGCTAACTAGTGATTAGGCTTTGGAGGAAAGGCCTTGTGGACAATTCTCAGTACCACCAAACCAAACCAAGCAAAACACCTGTTTGCAGCAGGCAGTTGCACAGTGGGACATGAGGACAATAGGAAGAAGTAGCAGCTGGAAGGGACAAGATTTCTCTTTACCTTAATAAATGGAGCAATTGGGCCCAGTGGGATGGCTCAGTGGTCTAAAGCGCCTGCTTGGGAAAGCATGAGCGGCTTCAGGAACTGCTGTTCGATCCCTGGCACCACATGCTGCGCCAGCCCTGCCCTTGCGGTGGGCTGAGCTGGCCATAAAAATGAGTGAATAAACAAACAAAGGTTCTGAAACAAGAAAAAAATAAAATAAAAAAATTCTTTAAAAATAAATAAATAAATGGAGCAATAAAAGGTTCACTGATCTTTTGGCCAGTGAAATAGCCCAGCAGACTAAGCGCCTGCTTAGGCAAGCACAGGGACCACAGTTTGATCCTTGACACCACATTCTGCACCAACCCCACCTTCGGGTGCTCTGAGCTGGCATGAGTCTGTGCATGGTGGCACACACCTGTAACCCTAGTGCTGGGGAGGTTAAAAACAGGAGGATCACTATAATTCCAAGATGCATAGTGAGACCCTGTAGCAAGTAATTTTTTTAAAAAAAACGAAGGGGCTGGGGAGATAGCTCAGTAGAATAAGCACTTGCCTGGCAAAGTCAAGGACCTGAGTTCAATCCTCAGTTCTGCCAAAAAACAAAAACAAAATAAAACAAAACAAAAAAACTCCAGTGTGTCCAGCACTTAATACTATGTAACATAGAAGTTTATTTGTCTCAAAAGGCAGAGTACACATAAAGTACTATGCAATTATAACTAATCTCAGGAGGACCTAAAACAAAACACCTTCAGCAAAAAGCAAGTGACTTAGAAAAGTGAATGATTAATACACAAAGAAGGCAATCAAATCTGTTTCACCACTTGAGGGGGGGGAACACATCACTGAAATACTGGAATAAGCTCTACCTGATTATTGCCAAATAAAATGAGAAAATACTTATTAGAATTATGTGCAGTGGCCCACATCCATAACCCCAGCACTGGGGTAGCTGAATGAGGACTGCAAGTTGGAGGTCAGTCTGAAGTAGTGAGACTCTCCTTGTCTCAAAAAGAAAAAAAAAATAAAAAAGAAAAAAAAAAGTTGTTGGATCATTTTTCTTTGGTAACAGGAATCAAATGTACTACCTGGAGGAGTTTACCAAGCAGGCACTGTGCTGCTGAGCTATACCCTCAGCCCCAGAGCTTTTACTTTGAAAAACTACAAAACCATTTCTTCCTCTTTTAGTGGACAAGTAATTTTTACAGTTTTCTTTTTTTTTTTTCAATATTGGGAGCCCAACTCAGAACCTTGCACTTGCCAGACAGGCACTTATGCTGCTGAGCTGTCTCCCCAGCCCTAAATTCATTTTTAACTACATGATTCGGAAGAAATATTTATGCCAAACATAGTGGTGCATATCTGTAATCCTAGCACTCTGGAGGCTGAAGCAGGAGAATTGTTGGGAGTTCAAGACCAGCCTGAGCTATAAAGTGAGTTCAAGGTCAGTCTGAACTGCATACTGCATAACAATACCTTGTCTCAAAAAAGACATAAAAGAATATATATATATATATATATACATATATATATATATATATATATGCATATATATGTGCTGAGCCTGTACCATCAGTTTATGGACTTCACTCAAGCAGCACCTTGCACCTTACATATGACCATATATGAAAAATATGGTAATAGAGATGATAGCAAAAAGCTCTACAGATAGACTTTGAAGTCCTTAACATATCTGAAGATAAAAGCACTAAATGGTATGAAGGGGCTCAAAGGCAAAAAGAGACATCCTAGGGCAAATCAGGAAGCAAAAAACTTCCAGGATGTAGGGGAGAATATAGGGTTCCAAAAAGGAAGGAGGGCTGGGGAATATGGCTCAGTAGCAGAGCACTGCCTAGTGTTTGAGAGGTCCTGAGGGTTCTATCCTGAGCACCTGAGAAAGGGGGTAGGGGAGAGAAGAGAGAATATTTAATTCACAATAAAACCCAATCCACTCTTCAGAAAATTTTATTTCAAGATAAAGCATAACTTCCATCCAGACCATGGTTCCAATGAGTGAAAAAAAAGTTTTGCCTCATTTTACCCTTCAAAAGCAGCACGGTGGTGCAAATGTCCTAAAAATGCCTCTGCACGTTCTCAGAAATGACAGTACAATCACTGAAATGCTTTCCCACTTTCATATAAGGTGTGGTTTATTAGGAAACCTCTGTAACAACTTATTCATTTTCTTGGGAGGTAAACTTCCAGACTCTCCCAGGGTGTCCTGGCTTGATCTCATCTTTCGGGCTTCCTGAAAACACAGAGCAAAAATAGTATGTGTGAAGTTTGATCTGACCTAGGCCCATACATAGGTCAGTGTTGTTTGGTTGGGGTTTTTTGAGAGCATCTCTATGCAATTCAGGTTAGCCTTGAATTCACAATAATCCTCCTGCCTCAGTCTCCTGAACCACTGTACCAGGCATGAGACCCATAGTTTTTAGAATCCCTAAAGCACATGAGGCAATTAACTGGTCTGGAGGGATCAGTGATAGTCCTTTTCAACAAAAGGGACTTGGAACCTACAAATATATGATTTGAAGCTACTATGCCAGCTAACAGTTAAATCAAGGTCAGAAACTAACTTGTCCTTAGATAGCTTCACTGTCTTCACTTCTGCTCCAGACAACAACTATTTGAGCAGCAGTTTAAATTTGTCAAAGTCATTTTCCCCTTCACTACTTAATTTGGCACTCTGAAAATTCTAAGGGTATTAATTCACAGATTTAATTTATTGTTTTTATTTTTTGACGTGTATGAATTTAACCTCACATTATAAATACAGTAACGCTTAAGTAGAGAGAAGTGAAATAAATAGGTCAAGATCACATAGTCTTCAAAACTGTGTGATCGCAGGGTTTGGTGGCCCATGTCTGTAATCCCAGTACTTAAGAGGCTAAAAAAAAAAAAGAGGCTGAGATAGGAGAATTGCTGCAATTTCAAGGCCAGCCAGGGCTACACAGTGCGTTCAAGGGCAGCCTGAACCAGCCCCCCTGCCGCCAATAAAAAACAAACAAAAAAACACCTCTGTACTTTTGTGAAGTGGTCCTCAAATGAACAGGGACCACTCCTATCGCCTTTGCTGAAGGAACCATAAGTAATATCCCCCATTCTATTCCTGAGAATGCACCCCAGTAGCTGTCACCTGAGCCCTCGAAGAGCAATCGAAGAAGTCTTGGATCTCTTTTCTGCATGCACTGTCGCGGAATTCATTCTGCTTCCAGCAAGCCATCATCACCGACATCTCTGTGATACATGTCGCCTCTGCAGAAGAACTGGAGAACCTTCAGACACAATGAGACTTAACCTTCCCAGTCGACCCTTCCCCGGTCCGGTTTCCGCTCCGGGGCCTCCCGGGTTCCCACTGCTCACCGCCCTTCTCCCGGCGCCGTTCTCCAACTTTATTAGCTAGGATGAGAGGTTTGTTGGGCTTCAGTATAGGCTTCCGCAGGTTCGTGAGCCGCACAAGGCGTCCCCGTAGGCTGGGCGTCGCCATTGTGCTCCGCGCTCCCAGAACCCACCGCGGCGTGCCCTCACGTGACCCCTACGGAGTCAAAGAGGACCCGTGCCGCGCACTCCTCTGTTTTTGCTTTGGTATCTTAGGACGCTGAGGATCCTACGAAGCAAGGCATGAGGAAAGCAACGCCGTGAATGGCCCTGGTTTGTGATGGTAGCCAGCTGGCTTAGAATATGCTTGTCACAGACAAGGGCAAACAGGATGGGATCTAAACAAGCTCTGAAACCTGAGATGTTAGGTTGGGAAAAATCGTTTTCATAAACTCACAAGAACTACTGTGTCTCACTATGTATTTTTGAGGACAACTCCTTCGCGTGCCGCAAAGAAAAATTAAGCTCCTTTCTAACTACACACTGACATTTGTAATGATCTCATTAAGAAAGATAAAGTTTAAGCGCCTTTTGCAGTAATTTTAATCCTCTTGCCACTCTCCTCAAGATGTTTGGTACTATCATTCCTGTTCTTGGTTTTGAGACAACCTCATGTAATCCAAGCTGGCCCTAGACTCGCGGCTTCAGTGAATGCTGGGATTACAAGCATACACCGTAAGATTTAGTGGTTTGTTATTTATTTATTTATTTATTTATTTATTTATTTATTTGGTACAGGGTCTACAGGGTTTCACTACATAGACTGGTAATGATTCTCTTGTTTTCAGCCTCCCAAGTGCTGAGGTTACCCTTTTTTTTTTAATTTTTGAGACAGGGTCTCACTGTGCAGTTCAGGCTGGCCTTGAGCTCACTTTTGTAGCCCAGGCTGGTCTCGAACTCACAACGATCCTCCTACCTCGGCCTCCCAAGTGCTGGGATTACAGGTGTGAGCCACCACGCCCGGCTCTTAAGAATTTTTTTAACTTTTTTTTTTTTTTTAACTTTTTTATTTTTATTTTTTTCTTGTTTCAGAACTTTTGTTTGTTTGTTTATTTATTTTTATGGCCGGCTCAGCCTGCCCTGAGGGCAGGGCTGGTGCAGCATGTGGTTCAGGGGATCGAACCGCGGTCCCTGCAGCCGCCTAAGCTTTCCTAAGCAGGCGCTTTAGACCACTGAGCCATCCTGCCAGGCCCCTGAGGTTACCCTTGATCGAACCTGGTCGCTGGGCTCTGCCAAAGCCAGTGCTTTAGTCCACTGAACTATCTGGTGAGCTCCAGACTTAGTTCTTAAAGTCACTTCTGGTTATTTATAAAACAGTTCAGCTGGTCATGGTGGAGCATGCCTATAATCCCAGCACTCAGGAGACTGAGGCACGGAATATCGTTGAGCACTCCAGACTAGCCAAGGCTACCAAGTGAGCTCAAGGCCAGTCTGAGCTGCATAGGGAGATACTGTCTCAAAAAGACCAAGAAAAACCAAACACCTCAGTTCAATCTGACTTAGTGGCTATCATTCCAGCACTCTGGGCAGCTGAGGCAAGAGGGTCAAAAGTCTAAGCTTTGCCTGGATGGTTTAGCAAGACCCTGTCTCAGGGGAGTAAGGCAGGCACCTAGCTCAGTGCAAAGGCCCTGGATTCAGTGGGGGGGGGGGCATGCTCAGTCTAAATATGGTGCCGTAACCAGGCGTGTTAGCACACACCTGTAATTCCAGCACTTGGGAGGCTGAAGCAGGAGGGTCAGTGCAAGTTCAAGACCAGTGTGGGCCACAAAAGTGAGCATAAGGCCAGCCTGAACTGCATAGTGAGACCCTGTCTCAAAAAGGCAAAAATAAATAAACAAACAAACATGGTGTTGTGAATTCTCAAGGCATTTCCTGAAGAAGGCCAAAAAATTTTTTCTGGTAATGGAGCATAATCTGAACAAGGCTGTAGTTAATAAGTATATTGGAGTAGCAATATTTAAGTACTTGTGGGGCTGGGGAGATAGCTCCGAGGCACAAGTACCTGCTGGGCAAGTGCAAGGTCGTGAGTTCAAACCCTGGTCCCAGAAAAAAAAGAAAAAAAAATATTTAAGTACTTGTGATGCAGGGGAAAATGATCCCCAACCTGAAGAGTTCATGTTCTCTAAAACCAACGAATGAATTTTAGGAACAACCATAGGTTATGAGCAGAATAGATTTATTAAGAGAAAGAAAGCTTCTGTCTGGGAAGAGGGACAGGTTGCCCGGGAAGCTGTCTCTTCCAGGGACTTATATAGAGAAGACGTGGGAACTCACTTAGGTGGGTATGAGGTGAGATAAAACTGTGGTCAAACAATGAGATTATAAGCACCATTGCTCAGGTAAAATTGATTAACATCGGGATCCAACGGGAAGGTTCCACCACCATATAGCAAGCAGGCAAGGACACCACCTATTGGGCTTGGGCTCGTGACTTTCCAGGATCTTTCAAGGTGATTGATACCTAAAGTATTAATCCCTGATGTCCATCCCTAGGGAAGTATGTAGTTGTTTCTGTTTACTCTTGTCTTGAGATTTGGCCCACGGCGGAGGAGTATCTGTCTCTATTTGGAAGGTGATCTTGTCTTCTATGTTGTCCTTGAGGGCCTGGCCCTGTCTGACTACCTATATTTCTAACCAACTGAGCTAACCGGCCCGCCGCATGACTACCTATATTTCTATCTAACTCAGCTGCCTACAACACTTGGATATGTAAATCTAATGTCAAATATGTTACAGATATTTGGAATCTTCCCTCTGATACCTGTATGGCTGGCTTTCCTTCCCTTGAGTCACAGTTCATACCAATGATGCTGTCCCTGATAACCCCATTGTATGTGGTTGGTACAGGGTCTCACTATGCAGCCCAACCTCCAGTGATCCTGTTTGCAGCCTCCCTGCACTAAGATTACAGGCATGGCTACCACCCCTGGACTCCTACCAGTTCAGCAGGGCCACATGGCATGTGCTGCTGGGGAATGAACCCTGGTCCCTGTGCTTGCCTAAGCAGGCACTTAGTCTGCTGAGCTATCTTTTTTTTTTTTTTTTTCTGGCGGGACCGGGGTTCAAACTCACAATCTTGCACTTGCCAGGCAGGCACTTGTGCCACAGTTATCTCCCCACCTCCCCTGCTGAGCTATCTTGCCAGTCCTTGTCTCTGATTTCTTACATCGGAATTTACTGTGTATCTTTATCAACCTCCAACACCCATTGTAATTTTTTTTGCTTATTTTTTAATGTATTTATTATAGGGTCTACAGGGTCTTACTACTCAGATCAGACTCAAAGTGATCCTTCTGTTTTCAGCCTCCTAAGCACTGGGATTACAAGTGGGTGCTACCACACCCAGTTTTATCAATACCCATTATAAAATGAGTGCCAATGAAAGAACATAATATCTTGTTCATTGCTAAATTCCCAGCGCCTATGTTATGGTTTGTGTCTAGTTGTCCCCACAAAGCCTCATGTAGTCATGGGGTGGGGCTTCTAGAGTTTGAGACTAACTCATCATCCACTGCGATTATGTGTCTTAGTACTGCTGGGATTATGGGTGTGGTCTGAGGCAGACAGCCTGGGGCAGAGAACCTGCATGTATTAGAAGTGACAGAAAAACAGACTCTCTCTGTTGCCCTGGTTTGTCAGTTGCCTCTTGCAATTGTTCCACCACCATGAACTGCTGCTCTCTGCCATGTGCCAGTCTGCTGTGGATCCAGTCGCATATGGACTGAAACCTCCAGTAACTGTGAGCTAAATAAACCTTTCCTTCCTTCAACTTGGGTGTCAGATATTTGTCCCAGCAACAAGAGAAACGTAACTGAGACAGCCTAGAATAATGCAAATAAATACTTGTTAAAAATAACTTTTTGAAGGGCTGGAGAGATAGCTCAGTAGAATAAGAGCTTGCCTGGCAAGCGCAAGATCCTGAGTTCAATCCCTGGTACTACAAAATAAATAAATGAATAAACAAACAAACAACAACTTTGAGGGCCGGTGAGATACTCAGTGGCAAGCACAGGGATCAGGGTTCCATCCCCAGCACACATGTCCCACCAGCCCACCCCTTGGGGCACACTTAGCTCACAACTGAGTCCAGGCATAGTGGTACATTCCTGTAATCCTAGCGCTGGGAAGGCTGAAAACAGAAGGATCACTATGAGTCCAAGCTGGGTAGTGAGACCCTGTACCAAATACATAAAATGAAAGAAAAAAACCCACAACTTTTTGAAATACTTTTATAAATTTACAACTTTATTATGCCCACCCATAAATACTCAAGCAGAAGGTATATAAAAAGCAATTTATTACATAAAATGAAATCCAAAATAATATAAAATAGCAACCCTTGCAGTTGAGACATCAACCTGAGCTCCACCTTCTCACTCCTGAGTGTAAATAAAACAAGATTCCTAGGCCAGGGAGATAGCTCAGTAAAATAAGTGTTTTCCTGGCAAATGCAAGGTCCTGAGTTCAATCCCCAGTACCACTGTACGTACATGTGCGCGCGCACACACACACACACACACACACATTCCTATCAGACACTTCTACCAACAGTAACTACAACTACAATGAGTAGAGTACTCTGCTACTGCACAGAATGGAGCAGACTAGGTCCCAAACCAGAGAAAATTCACACTGCTTGCTTTCTCCACAGGAAAAGTGAAGCTCTAGTTCTTAAGTGTGGCTAGACCTAGACCTAGTTCTTCCTCAGGTAGAAAGGTAGCACCTGATTTACTGGGGGGGGATTGTGAATAGTGTAATTACATGGTGATAAGAAAAAAGGGGCAAGTCTGAGAATCACTGGGCACAAAGCAGGCCTACATTTCCAGGAGAAAACCATAAGCAAGTAGCTCCCTTTGTATATCAAGTGCTAAAGAAATACTAATGTGAACTAGTGTTCTTAGACAAGGGAGAAGGATGATATTGCATCTTGCATAACCATGATTCACCTATTTTATTACACAAAATGAAATCTGAGTCCTAACCTAGATTTACATTTGTGCAATATATATTTTGCATTGTCATCAGGCATCTTCATTAAAAAGTATTACAAAGTTAGAAAGTAGCAGTCCTATGATTTCTTTTGTGGGTTCTAACTATATATAATTTTCATTTTCTACAGTCCTAGGGATTGAACTCAAAGCTTTATATGTAGTAGGCAAGAGTTCTACTACTGATCATATTATATCCCCAACCCTTCTTTAAAATTTTTTTTATTTTTATTTTATTTTTTATGGGACCAGGGATTGAACTCAGGACCCTGCACTTGCCAGGCAAAAACTTATTCAACTGATCTATCTCCCCAGCCCCCTAAAATTTTTAAACAGAGTCTCAACTGCCCAGGCTAGCCTCAAAATTACAATCCTTCCACCTCAGCCTCCAGAGTAGATGGAATTACAGGCATGTGCCCCCACATCAAGCACACGTGACTTTTTTTTTTTTTTTTTTTTTTGCCTTTTTGAGACAGGGTCTCACTATAAAGTTCAGGCTGGCCTTGAGCTCACTTTTGTAGCCCAAGCTGGTCTCGAACTCGCACCAATCCTCCTGCCTCAGCCTCCCAAGTGCTGGGATTACAGGTGTGAGCCACCACGCCCAGCTAAGCACAAGTGATTTGTCTGTCTGTTTGAGATGGTCTTGCTATGTAGTTTAGCCTGGCCTTGAACTCTTGGTGACTCTCAGCCTCCCCAGTACTGGGATTATAGACATGCAGCAACGGTACCTGGCTCACAACTGTATTTTATTTTATTTTTTTTAAAGATTTTTATTTCTCTTAAACCTCATTTATTTGTTTGTGTTATGGCTGGCTCAGCCTGCCCTGGGATGGGGGTGCACAGCATGTGGTGCCAGGGATTGAGGAGCGGTCACAGCGCTTGCCTTAAGTTTCCTCCACAATCACTTTAGACCACTGAGCCACCTCACTGGCCCACAACTGTATTTTAAAATTTTTTAAAAGTCATCTATTTATTTGGTAGAGGTTCCCACTATGCAGCCTGGGGTTCCAGGACCAGCACTGCATGTGGCACCAGGGATCAAACCCAGGTCTTCATGCTTGCTAGGCAGGCACTTAGACCACAGAGCTATCTCCCCAGTCCCTCACAAGTGTATTTTGAAGGTCTGTTCATAGACCAAGCAGGTTAAGCAAAATAAAGGGCTGGAGCCAGAGACAGCTCAGCAGCATAAGCACCTGCCTTGCAATCACAAGGTCCTAAATTTAATCTCCAGTACAAAAAAAGAGGAAGAACTAGAGATGTATTCAAGGCAGAATACACAATCAGCATGTGCAAAGCCCTGAGTTTAATCCCCAACACTACAGAAAAATGAAAGGGCCAGGAACTTAACTCAGTAGTATAGCACCTGCCTGGCAAAAATGAGGTCGAGTTCAATTCCTGGAACCTAACCACAAAAAAATCAATGAAGAAAGGCAATGAAATACTGCCTATGGGCCGGCCAAATAGCTCAGCAGATTAAAGCACAAGGAGGCTCAGGGGCTAGCTCAGGGGGCCAGGGTTTGATCCCTGGGCATGCTATGCCAGCCCCACCCCTAGGGCATGCTGAGACAGCAACTGAGACTGGGTGTGGTGGCACAGGCCTACAATCTCAGCTCTTGGGAGGCTGTGAACAGGCAGATCACTATGAGTCTGATCTAGGAGTAAGACCCTGAACACCCTGAGAACCTTCCCTAAAACACACACAAAAAAAGAAATTCCAGCCTAAACTATAGCTTTTCTTTTTCACAGCCTTAGATGTCACAATACTAAGTACAGACTTTAACTGCTGAAGCATCTCTCTCTATATCTATATTCATGTCTATATATTTACAGATGTAGTATAGACATAGATATGGATATTTAGGCATATAAATTTATAATTAAATATATTGATAAACTGTGGAACTTCTTCAGTGATTATTATTATCTTAAAACTAGAGTAGCTTTAAGCTCCCAGATATCTTTTATTGTTCCATTATCCCATGAGAAAAAAATCATGGCGTTATTCATTAGACTGTACATTTAAACTACAGCAATAGTCTAACTAAAGCTTTTATTTGGCCACTCATTTGTTGTTTTTTTTTTTTTTTTTTTTTGTCCTTTTGAGACAGGCTCTCGTCATGCAGTCGAGGCTGGCCTTGAGCTTTACTTTTGTAGCTCAGGCTGGTCTGGAACTCGCACCGATCCTCCTGCCTCAGCCTCCCGAGTGCTGGGATTACAGGCGTGCGCCACCACGCCCAGCTTCATTTGTTGTGACTTAGATCTCTTGCCTTGCCTTTTCTTTGAGTTTAGGACCATGGGGTGGGGGTTCATCAAAAAATAAGTCTTAGTAACATAAAGTTTTGTGGAAGATTACTACTAATATATGTAAGTTGGGTTATTAACATTTTCTGCCATAATTTCTAGTCTTAAGTCTCCATCTTTGATCTAAAATAAGATAGGGCAATAGGGCCGGGGAGATAGCTCAGGGCACAAGTGCCTGCCTGACAAGTACAAGTTCCTGAGTTCGATCCCTGGTTCTGCAAAATAAATAAATAAATAAAATTTAAAAAATAGGGCAATATATTAAATTGGTATGTTGAACCAATTCATCAGATGGGAAGAAATCCAGGTGTAACCTAAATAAGAAGCAAACAAGCAGTAAGAATGATAGGAAGATTTGTATATTTCCATCTGAAACTTGAGGAAAGGATCTAAAGCCAAAAAGTAAAAAAGTAAAACCTATTAAAAATAAAAATGTTGAGGGGCCAGGGAGATGGCTCAGGGGCACAAGTGCCTGCCTGGCAAGTACAAGGTTGTGAGTTCAATCCCTGGTTCCGCAAAAAAAAAAAAATAAAATAAAAATGTTGGGCTGGTGAGATGGCTCTGTGGTCTAGAGTGCCTGCTTAGACAATCGCAGGGACCTCAGCACCACATGCTGTGCCAGCCCCACCCCAGGGCAGGCTGAGCCGGCCATAACATAAAGTTTAAAAAAAAAATGTTGCAGGGCGGGGTTAGTGGCACCTACCTATACTCCTAGGACTAGGAGGCTGAGGTGAGAGGATTGCCATGAGTTTAAGGTCAACCTGAAGTACACGGCAAGACCCCATCTCAAAAAAAGAAAAAAAGAATGTTAGCAGGGCCTGGTGGTCATGCCTGTAATCTCAAGATTTGGAAGGCTAAAGTAGGAAAATTGGTATAAGTTCAAGGCCAGTGTGGACTACATAGTGAGTTCAAACGTGCCTTAACTACCTAGCAAGATGATGTCTTAAAAAAATAAAAGAATTTATACAAAAGACAATTAAAATATAGAAAACAGAGATCCGTGAGCCATGTGCAATGGTGTGTATATGTACAGTCCCAGCTATACATATACAGAGTATGAGGTGGGAAGACTGCACAAGGCCAGGAATTGAAGGCCAATTTGGACAACATAACCAGAATAAAACCCACCAACAATTGTGCTTTTCCACCAACATAACAGTTCATAAAGTTGACAAATAGAGTACTGGGGAACTACTGAATAAAAAAGGGTTTAGGGAGCATGACAAGTTTTACACTGTTAACTTGGCCAACTTACCCCACAAACGAGAGGATAAAATAGCTAGAAATGTGAGCTAGCACCTTAAATCAAGAGTGTTTCAGGCTTGTTTTCCAGAGAACAAGGCATGGATGCTTCCCTCTCCTAGAGAAGCTCTTTTATCACAGGCCAAGTCTTTACTGTACACATCAGTAAGATGAAGTATCAGTGGACATAACTGCATCCACAAGAAGACAATGTTTACTACAGGCTTGTGCAGTTTATATTCCTTATGTGCCATAGTGGAATAAGATCTCCTTAGGTCTTCCAAGGTAGAGGCTAGAGATTTTGGTTCCTTTTCATGAAGATCTCATGCAGGTAATCCCAAAATTTACTCTGCCGCGTTTCATTGTTGTGGATCATGGCAGTCAGGGCTTCCCCTTGGTATAGACCTTGCCAGTAATCTTGCAACCACATCTCCTTCCAGCTGAAATAACAAAATGGGGGTGCAGATTATGGAACCACAGCACAGTGATGTATCCTGCCTTTCTCTGGGGCAAAAGAAACCTTAAGCAGTAAACACAAAGCATCTGGCTAGGACAAGGCTCTGCTGTGAAGGGAAGAAAACATCCAGTAAATCCAGTACTAGCTCAAATAATAGGAAGTAAGCCACAAACACAGATACCACATAGTACACCCAATGTGTTAAAGTAACTGACTTGCTAGCTCCTGGCCCTAGCACTGAGTTACATTTCTAGCAGTTGTGTTGTTTTATTTTGGTAGAGTGTGGTTTAATTTGATTTATTTGAGACAGGGTCTCACTATATATTCCAGGCTACCCACAAACTCACAGCAATCCTCCTGCCTTAAGCCTCCTGAGTCCTGGGATTAGACATGCAATGCACACCCAGCTATCCCCATCACTTCTTTTTTTTTAAATTTCATTTAATTTTTTTTTAAACCTCATTCATTTTTTTGTGTTATGGCCAGCTCAGCCTGCCCAGGGGTGGGGCTGGCACAGTATGTGGTGCCAGGATCAAGCCTCTGTCCCTGCAGTTACCTAAACATTCCTTTAGACCACTGAGCCGTCTCACCAGCCCTATCCCCATCAATTCTAAAACATATCTTGAGACAGGATCCCACTGAGTTGCCCATGTTGGATGTAAATTTACAATCTCCCTGCCTCAGCCTCCCCAGCAGCTAGGACTACAGGCCTAAACCAGTGCCAAGATATGAACATGTACTTTTTAAAAAATGTTTTACGTCTTAGCTCTAGTAAATCTTAGTATTATGTGCAACATCAACTACATCTAAATTACTCCACCAGCAGGACCAAACTACCAGCAGCATACCACCTATGAGTAGCCCTCTGCTGCCACCCACTGTCCCAGCCCAGCCTTGGCAGATCACTGTCATAGCCTCTTTTTCCTCTTACCACCTCTCCTTCAACAGATGTGGCTTGCTCCAAGTGACTTTCCATTTTCCCACTCTCCTTCCGACACATACTTCATTCAGCTGCACCATCAGTTTGTGCTACATACTATGGTAGCTTTCTTCCTTTCCAACTCCACTGCCCATTGTTGTTAATTATTAGTCTTTTAAAAACATTCCTTCAATTCTGTGTATGGTGAATACAACTTACCAAATCAAGGTAGGCCGTATATGTGTGTGTGTGTGTGTGTGTGTGTGTGTGTCTCCTTGGAACTGAATTCAGAGCCTTCCTTTGCACTGAGCTACATGCTCAGCCCTTTTTCATATTTTATTTTGAGACAAGGTCCCACTAAATTGCCTAATCTGAGCTCAGTTTTGCAATTGTGGCCAGGGAGATGGGTTAGTGCTATAAGCACCTGTCTGGCAAGCACAAGGTCCTGAGTTCAATCCCCTGTACCAAAAAAAAAAAAAAAAAAAATTTTTTTTTTTTTTTTTGCAATTCTCCTACAATTCTCCTACAATCCTGAGCAAGCTGTGATTGCAGGTGTGCTCCACCATGTCTTGCTGGAAGTTAAAGTACTTTTAAGAGTGAAAGAAAAAATAAATAAATAAATAAATAAAAAAAGAGTGAAAGAAAGCCAGGGATATATCTCAGCAGCATAGCAGCTGTCTGGCAAGTATAAGGTCTTGAGTTCAATTCCTAGCATCAACACATAAACACAAAGAAAAAAGAAAAGAAAAAGAAAGGAAGACTAAGGCAGACCTAGTGGTACACACCTATAATCCCAACACTTGGGAGACTGAGGCAAAAGGACTGTCAGGAGTTAAAGGCCAACCTGGGTTACAGAGTAAGATGCTAAAAAAAAAAAAAAAAAAGAAAAATAGTGAAGGGGCCAGGAATATGGCTCAGTGGCACAGTGCTGTCTGGCAAGCGTGAGGTCCAGAGGTCTTGAGTTCAATTCCTGGTACCACAAAAAAAAAAAAGAAAAAGAAAAAGAAAAATGAAAGGTAAAGAGATAAAGTGGTAGAGCACCTGCCTAGAATGCACAAAGTGCTGAGTTCAATCCCTAGCAGCACTCAAACCAAATTAAAAAAGCAAAACACCACTTTCAAAATGCTCATCTCATCCTAGGCTGGGAATGTAGTTCAGAGATGCTTGCCTAGCACTTGAGAGGCCTTGGGTGCCATCCTTAGTACCTTAAAAAAAAGAAAAAACGTGTACCTTTGTAGCTTCACTCCCATCATACAGAAGGTGTTCAAGTATCTAAAGCTGGGTTTTGGTTTGGTTTTTTTTGGGGGGAGGGGGTTAACAAGATCTCATATGCAGGCCGGGCGTGGTGGCACACACCTGTAATCCCAGCACTTGGGAGACTGAGGTAGGAGGATCAGTGTGAGACCAGCTTGGGCTATAAAAGTGAGCTCAAGACCAGCCTGAACTGCATAGCGAGACCCAGTATCAGAGAAAAAAAAAAAGAAGATCTCATATGCAGCGCAGGCTGGCCTTAAACTTGTGATGACCTTCCTGCCTCAGCCTTCCAAAAGCTGGGATTATGAGAGTGGGCCTGACCATGAGGTTGATTTTTTTTTTGTTTTGTTTTGTTTTTTGGTGGTACCAGGGATCGAACTCAGGACCATGAGGGCAAACACTCATTCCACTGAGCTACCTCCCAGGCCCCAAGGTTGATTTTTTTTTTTTTTTTTTTTTTTTTTTTTTTTTTTTTTTTTTTTTTTTTTTTTTTTTTGTCTTTTTGAAACAAGGTCTCGCTATGCAGTTGAGGCTGGCCTTGAGCTCACTTTTGTAGCCCAGGCTGGTCTTGAACTTGCACCAATCCTCCTGCCTCAGCCTCCTGAGTGCTGGGATTACAGGCGTGAGCCACCACGCCCAGCTCCTAGGTTGATTTTTAAGGGCAATCCAAAATTCCAAAATTCTGCATCTACTCCAAAATTTTGAGCTGCTTATATATAGCCTTGCCTCCCCAGTTCATCTACCGAACTTTCTCTCTCCCTCATCACTTTCCCACACAGACCCTCTGCTGGGATTCAAACCTTCTTTTGGCCTGCTACTGCCAACACTGTTTACACAAGCTGATTTTCATGTGTCGGCACCTACCTCTATTATATTTCCTATCTTCATCTTTTTCAGTTTACCTCATTTCACCAACTACTTCACACCTTGCAGGCAGAATGAGCCCATGTCATAATTTTCTCCTGCTCCCCTCAATACCTAGTGCTGCTTTCTGGCTCACAGTAAGCAAATAAGTCATTTTATTTGACAGCTGCTCAGGGCAACAACAACTAGCAACCCCTACCTGTCATTCTCAGGAATCTCTGCCACGTTGCCATAGCCAGGTGTGGGCACGGGGCAGTCCATGTGTGAGGGCTGGGCGATGTGAGGCTCCGGGACAGGAATGTCCCGGAGAGAGGAAGCATGAGCCTTCTCCCCGTCTAGCCGAGCCAGTTCGTGGTCACAGACGAAACATTCAAAGCCATTAAGGTAGTTAGGAAGTAGAGGATCATTCACTCCCCATTCCCGCTGATTCAGGCTATCCAGGAGGAACTGATTAGTGATGCCCCCAGGTTGTTTGTAGGCCAGGTATTTCATATACTCCTCGTCATTCTTGTCTAGAAAGTCAATAAACTCCGCCAGTTTCTGAGGGGACTCAAAGTCGTCGATAAGGATGATGGAGTGGTTGTTGGGCATCCAGTCCCTCACAGAGGGGGAGCCTCGGTACACCGGCACAGCGCCCAGGTGCATGGGGCGCCACAGTTTTTCAGTCATGTAGTCGTTGCAGATGGCATTTTCGAGAGCCAGGTGGAACTTATAGCGGGACAAGAAAGCCAGAAGCTCTGGATCCTCGGTGGTGGCCGTGGCTGTGTCTTGCAGCCGCGCAGTTGGCAGCTCCTTATTCTGTAGGCACTTCCCGTAGGAGTCCACCTAGGCGGAGCACAGGGCGGCGTCAGGGGTGCCGGCCCACGGCTGCGCATCCCCGGGCCCGGGAGCCTCCACCCGCAGCCGCCGCCGCCGCCACCCCCACCCCCACCCCCACCCCCGCGGCTGCCGGCCCGCACGCACCCGGATGTAGCGCATGAGCTCGCGCACATAGCGGTCGCGGTCAGCGGGCACGTCGCAGTGGGACTGCAAATAGAGCACGGGCGCGTAGCCGGAGCGGCGCCACTCCGCGCGCTCGTGAAGCGGTGGCGCCGGGCGGCGCAGGTAGGCGGCCCCCGGCAACCACTGCAGCGGCAGCGGATAGTCCGAGTGGCGGCTGAAGGTGGCGGTGAGGTTGAAGAGGCGAATGCCCGGGCCGTGGCTCAGCAGGAAGTTATTGAGGGGCGACTCCTCATGCAGGAGCGCCCAGTCCTGGTGCGCCAGTCGCGGGAGCGGCGCCTCCGACGCGCGGAAGTCGGTGCCATAGAAGAGCAGCGCCCGCGTGCGCGAGTCGGCCCGCATCCGTCGGTCCCGGGACGCCACGCACGCGCCGCGCGCGCACTCGATGCGCTCCGAGTCGCCTGGGAAGTGGGGAAACAGCCCTGGACTCCACCACAGGAGCACTGGCAAGTCCACGGCCTCCTCCTGCTGCGGCTGCGGGGTCCCGGGCCAGCGTGACACCCTCACCGCGCCCAGCGCCGAGGGCGGCCGGAACACCGTGTCGTCCCACGGCTCCTCCCAAGCCGCCTCCTCCGCTACCGCTGGTCCAGGACCGCAGGCCTCACACAGATAGAGCACCCCCAGGGCGGCCAGCACGGCCCCGACGTGGCCAGCCGCCATATCCTTTCCCGTAGCCGGCGCCCTCGGATGGCACCAGACCCCGCCCAGTGGTGAGTCGAGGGGACGAGATCCTACACCACGGGAACACGCGGCGCATGCGCAACTCTGCTCCACCAGATGGCAAGGCTACTAGAGACCATCCTGAGTAAGACGAAGTTACTGGTTACAACTTATTTTATTTCTTTACAAATTAAAGATGCATTGAAAAATAAACCAATGAAGAGAAATGAAAGGTCCAGAGCAGGGCATCCCAGGCTGGGAGCAGGCAAGCCTGGCCACCGTCCATTCTAGCCCTTGTCCTGCCCCAGGCAGTTGGGTTGGAAAGTTATTGTCAGCCATTCAGTTCATACCAAAACCCAAGTGGTGTCCTAGAGGGAGAGGACAGGGGTCCAGCTACTTCTGCCTCTCCCCAGCAACCCCTGGCTTGGAGAAGCGATGTTCCCAGTGGGAGCTGGATAGATGTGGGCTGGCTCTGTGAGGTATTGCAAGTTGATGATCAGGCTCCCTACAGAACCATCCAGTGTCAGGGCCTCTCCAGCTGGAAAGGAGGCTGGGACCTCTCCCAGGTGGGTTAATATACTTTGCAACTTAGTTCCCAAGCTCATTCATGTCTCTGAGAACATGCCTCTATCCTTGAAGTGATCAGCAATCATTGCAGGGGAGAGCACACGCAGTGGGAGCAGAGAAGAGAAAGCTAATTAACCACCCTCCCTTGGCTGCCGACCTCCTGGCCCAATACTGACCACTTTTCTCTCCACTATTTATAGTTTGTATACCAGCTCTTGTGCACCTGGATGTTTTATCCCTAATATAGGAAGTTGTTGATGGCACTGAGCTGACTTAGCCACTCCCTGTAGTAACTCTGGGATCCCTACTCCTTTGCCTCTACCTGCTTCTCTTCTTGGAGGCTGGTCCAGGATACACTCCAGGGTCCGGGTGCCTCCAAACCCCCAATACCAAATCATACAGTGAACTGAGAAACTACATTCATTAGGACAGGATTAGCAGGAAAAGGAGGGTGGAGTGAGGGATGGGGCACCTTCCATCAGCAGGACATGACAGTGTGGTAGGATACTTAAGCCCAGAAAGAAGGTGTCTCCTTATGTCTCCCCCTCCCCCCAAAGAGACTGAGGTCAGCTTACAATGACTTATAAGATATGGAACTATCCCAATTTCTCTGCCATCCTGGGGTGCTTCCTGGAAGCTGTCCTGGGACCCTTTGCCATTTACCCATTTGCTTTTAGCTCAGTAGCTGCCGAATCTCCTTGTGCATATGACAGAGAAAGTCCACATAGGATTCTCCCCCACTCAAGCTCTTGTCTTCCACCAGGAAGTTCTTGAACAGCAGCTCCAGCTTGTCTTCCTGTTTTACCACAGTAAGCTAGGGCCAGAATGTGGAGTGGTAAGGCAGGGCCAAAGGAAATTAAGCACACCCACAGTCATTCCCCACCCACCTCCCAGGTGAGAATTTGAAAGGTGAGACATTCAGGGTTCAGATCAGTGTTACCTTCATGTACCGTGATCTCTGTGCCCTTAAGCTATCAATGAGACCTCGAACCTTCTTGGACAGTGGATTATCCAGAACTGGCAGGACACTCTGGAATATAAAATTAATCCATCCTTTTTTTTTTTTTTTTTTGGCAGAACCAGGGTTTGAACTCACAACGTTGTACTTGTTGGGCAGGCACTTGTGTCATGGAGCTATCTCCCTGGCCCCAAAATTAATTCATCCTTAAGGTACTCAGAGTTTAGTCAAAAAAGGGCAACAGCATTATCCATTACCAGAAATAAGCTTGGAAGAATGACAGTACCCTCCTCTCTCCCTCCTCACAAGTACTGTACTGTACTGCTGGATACCTAAGGGGACAGGTTCCTGCTCACACCACAAGCTACATCCACACCCTTAATTCTGGGCTCTTACCAAGCCAGTGGTGATCTGACTGAAGGAGGCAACATTGAAAAGGCTCTGGACGACACCTTGTTGGACACTTGCTCCTACCCAGAGGAAGAGGTTGAGCCCATTCTCCAGTAAATATATATCACCATTGCTTAAACGCTCTTCAGATGCTCGAACTGCTGGTGGTTCAGTGGTACTCTCAATGGGAGACTTTGTCTAGACAAAAGCAGAGGCAAAAGGTCACCAAGAACCATAGACACACGTGTTCCCTTCCACACATACACATGGCCTAGTAAGTTCCCTCACACCAGTTCTTCTGCAGTCTCAGTCGTGTGTGAAATGAAACAAATTTACATATTGGATAACAGCCTCCCTTCCTCCTCCTGGAAATTCTTTTCTCAAAGCAGTGTCTCATACTTCAACCCTCAGTCGCACCAGTGGTAGAAGCCGAGGGTAGAAGAAAACATTGGTCTCAGCCACATCCATGGAGGTAACCAGCTGTCGAACATAGGCACGGTCATCAGTAGTGACTTCAACTCCAGGTTGTAGGACATCACTCTTCAACACACAGTTTAGGTAAACTGGAAGTAGCTTCATGCACTCTGGAAGGATCAACTGGGGGGTTTCATCAAAGTCAATGACCATGAGAATTCTCTCCCATATGCAAAACTTTACCCCCTCCACTAACTGCTTGCCCTACCTGTCCTGCAGAAGAGGGACTAGCACAGTGCTTTCTGTAACATGCCAGGATCTGGGCACACTGGGTGATGAGAGTGTCACGCACAGTCTTCACGGGGCTGTTCAGGACACCCCGGTATGCTGGGTGGGGAAGGAAGGAAGGTAGCACCACTGTCAGTCACCTACCACATGTGTGTTCTCAGCATCACACTTCCCTGGGAATGTTCAATCACTGACCATCCTGGAGCATCTCAGCCCCAAACCCACAATGCCCTGCCTTCCACTCTCACCAAACTTGGCCATGTAGTTGATGAGTGTGTCAGTCTCACAGTTCCGATACAGATCAGCCAACTGGGTGCAACAATTCAGGGCCAGGTTGTGGATGCGGAGCCGCCGCTGCCCTGCACAGCTGGTATAAAGCAGGGCACACTAGGGGAGGGAGAAAGGGGGAGCTCACACCCCTCCCTCACAAAGATCTTCAGAAGCAGCTGCCCCTTTGCTATATTATTAAACTTGAAGAAAGGCATGAGCCACTCCACTCCTCCCCCAGCACTTCTTCCAGTCCTCTCTACCCCTCATTCTCTCCCCTACACTTCCTTGACAGCCCGTCTCCTTCCGCCTGTCACCTGCAGGAGGGCTCCGCTCTCTTCATTAAGCCGATCATCATGCTTGAACTCCACAGTCACTGTCTTGTTCCCATCCAGCCCAGCCAGCTCCACATCTGTTGTGTTGCTCATGTAGAAAGCGCCAAAAAAATCTACAGCACGGATACCTGAGGCCACAGGAATAGGGTCAGGGCTAGAGGCATGACAGGTGCCATGTGCCTTCCTCTGAGGGTCACCTGCCACCTGCTCTTTAACCACTTACCAGTGCTTGTGCGGACCCTCATCACAGCATCGAAGCCAACAACCTTCTGCACATCACGACGAAGGTCACTCAGGAACCGTTCCTGGTCGTTCTCCACCTGCAGTCCCCCAGGCCCAGAGTAACATCACTGAGCACAGAGCTCACTATAGTTAGCTTCCCTCCCTCTTCACTCCACAAGCCTGCTTCATCATAATGACAGCAAGAGTAAATGATGATGATGACAGTGACAGCTTTTAGGCATCCAGGTACATGCCAGGTACCACACAGAATGCTTTATATATCATTATTTAATTCTGTACACAAATCTTAGTAAGTATTAAAACTCCATTTTACAGATGAAGGAACAAAGGAAGGACTAAATAATTTATCCTAGGTCACAAAGCCAGCAAATGGTGGGGCCAGGACTGGCTTCTAAGACCCACTCTTTTTTTTTGTGGCCAGCTCAGCCTGCCCTGGGGGTGGGGCTGGTACGGCATGTGGCACCAGGACTGAATTGCAGTCCCTGCACTTGCCTAGCTTTAGGTGGCTGAGCTATCTCGCCAGACCCCGCTGCCCAGACCCACTCTTAACTGCCACATTCTCACGGCTCACTTTCCACTCCTTCAGCACAGTTCTCTTTTTTTAATTGTGGTCATGAGGATAAGAAACTGGCACTGGGGTCCAACTAGGCAAGCACTCTAATGCTGAGCTGCGCCTCTAGTCCTTCTTAAATTCTGAGACTAAGCCTCCTTAAAGGCCTCACTCTGTGATCAGGCTGACTCGGTCTCCCAAGTAGCTTGGACCAAGGGCAGGCAGGAGTCACTGTGCTAGCAGCTCAATTCTTACTCATGAGTCAGCAACTACAAAGCCACTCCACATGTAAACAACACACTCCCAGCTCTGCCGCCACCTGCTACCCAGAGTCCCACATTGTACCTGAAAGCAAGCATATTTGTATACTGAGCCACCAGTGAGCTGGGGTACCACTGAGAGCGTGGCCACATCCACATACTGGTTAGGGAAGAGGAAGAGGTCTACACAGCAACCTTGGGCCACACACTCTTTGGCCAGAGTTTGATACACACCCGTCTGAGGCTGGAACAGAGTCTGGGGAGGAGTAGAAAAAAATACTTTAGTATCTCAGTTAAGTCCTCTTTCAAAACTGTTCATGTGATAATGTAATATGGTATACTCAAATACTTCTAAGACTTCCATCTACTAGCTAGGAGTTTACAATAGTACTCAAAAGTGCTCTTTAAAAAGAAAAGTCCATCAAAAGCTTTGGGCTAAAATGGGGAACAGTGTGCGAACAGAGGAGCAGGCTGGCAATCACAGATGTGACACATGGTAGCTAAGGCAGAATACAGTCCCATAAGAAAGTTCCAAGCGGACAATGGGAGGTGTCATCACCCTCCTCTGTAATGGAAAAGTCCTCCTCCCACCTACTAGTCCCACACCTTCTCTTTGTCCGTGTTGATCAGCTTCCTGTCATCTCTGTTCTTCAGCTTCCCTGGAGCCTCTGCAATAGGCAAGGACGTGTGGAACAGAAACAGCTTCCCTGCACACTCGGCAGCCTAGGAGAAAAGACAGAACTGCTTGTTTATTCTTTCCTTTGTTCACATATTCATTCATCCCTTCCTTTGTCACTTATTAAGTACCAAGTGTCAGACAAGCTGACTTACTGGACAGCCATCAACTACTGAAGAAAAAGGATGCAGACTTCCAGGGGACCAACAATGGTCAGAGGAAATCAGAACAGAGACAGCTGTCCAGGACTCCAGCCTTACCTTCAGGGCCTCCATCCCAGCCTGGATAACTGGTGCAAATACTGTCTCTGTTTCCCTTGTGTCTGCGAATATTTCTGGAATCTGGTCCAGTAGGCTGAAGAGACAGATGACGGGAGATGACCAAAACTGCTACCCAGATTCCTATGCCTCACTTTCATTCCTCCAACAGTCATCTGGACCCCTGACAGTGAAAACACCTGAGCTATAGCCCCTGCCTCACTACAGACTCTGTTCAACTACCTGGCCATTCATTCATTCATTTTGAGATAGGGGCTCACTATGCAGTTTAGGCTGGCCTTGAACTCACTATGTAGCAGAGGTTGGCCCTGAACTCACAGTGACCTTCCTGCCTCAGCCTCTCCTGGCTATTTTTTGGTTTCATTTTGCTTTTTGTTTTTGTGGTGTTAAGGATTAAATGCAGAATCTCCATCATGCTAAGTGCTCTACTGCTGAGCTATATCCCTAACCTGTTTTATTTTTCTATTTTGAGACAATGTCTCACTAAGTTATGTTGGCTGGATTTACAAACTTGAGATCTTCCTGCCTCAGTCTCCCAAATACCTGGAAAACAGGAATTTGCTACCTTGCCTTGCTCCCTGTCCTTCTATGTACCCTCTCTACCCCACTTCACCCCAACAATCTCTTACCTAGTGATGACTGCCCGAGACTCATTGACATTGACCAGGAAGCCATCCAGCAGTGGCACAAACATGTCCGCCACATCAGACACAACCATCATCTGTGGCTGGGCCAATGAGCTCTTCACATTGTAAAAGTGAAGCACCTTATTGTAAGTGACAAAGCCAACATGGATTGCTGATTCTTCTGCCCCACCTTCCCTGTAAGGACGACACAATTACTTAGATTTGACACCTCCACCAATCACAAGTTCATAACACTGGGCTCTGCCTGCACCATCAACCCAGAGCCCCCACTACAGGCTAAAGGAAGCACCTCAGCTCCACAACTCTTACCTGGGTAGGCAGTCTAACAGTGACTTAAGCTCCTCACAGAGGAGCCTAACCAGACCAGTTCTGATGGCATTGTATGAGACGTCGATCATAAAGATGAAGGCAGGAGGGCTGGGAAACTTATTATTCTGCAGAAGGAAATGTTGGGAAGAAAGGGGCCAGCTGAGCAGACCAGATGATCAAAAAGCAGCCAGAGGGGCTGGGGAGATAGCTCCGAGGCACAAGTGCCTGCCTGGCAAGTGCAAGGTCGTGAGTTTGAACCCCGGTCCCGGAAAAAAAAAAAAAAAGCAGCCAGAATCAAAGGGACCAGGAACGGGTGAGAGACGACATAACAGCGATCCTACCCGCAGCTCCTCCCCCTCTCCCTTCCCTCACCTTGCAATAATCTACAGTGGCCAAGAATTCATAAGAGCCCAGGGATAGTTCAGGTCGGTCATAAGCATCCACACGTCTGCCAGTATGATCCAGGTGTTGGAAATAGTGGGGGGGAACTGTGGGGAGTATGGAGAATGTTATTTAAAGGGTCCAAGCTCAGTCTTGGTACATCTGACCCTAGCTGAGCTGCACTGTATCACTCCACTGCCCCACATTCTCACGTGTCCTGTTTCCAGCTCCTAAGAAACGGACCCTTATCTAACTACAAAGAAGAATCATCAAGTTGTCATTAGAACCTTCTCTCCAGATCCCAGCCTCCACAGCCATACCATCATTCACACAGCTGCAAAAGCAGCACTGAAAGCGCCTCCCTCCCTCGATGAACTGCATGAATGGGCACATGTATGCTTTGCAGCGATTGCAGCGCAAGGGGCCAGACTCTCCATGGTCCACGACGTATGGTGAGGCCTAAGGAGCAAAGGGAAGAGGCTCAGACATGGAAGCCACAGTGGTTGAAACATATGGCAACCAATGAGCAGGAACAGTCCAGAGGGAAAAGGGCAAGTGCTCCTGGAGAGGAGCACAGTAAGGCTAGGACATGGGATGAGGGTGCTGATCACAAGAAAATGTCCAAAGGAGCCTCCATTCCACCATTCCCTATTTATTTATTTATTCATTCCCTCTTTTTACTTTGATCTCAGACTGCATTTCTTTTCTCTCTCTCTCTCTCTCTCTCTCTCTCTCTCTCTCTCTCTTTTGTAGCCCAGGCCGGCCTCAAACTCTCAACATTCCTCACGCCTCAGGATCCCAAATACTGGGATTACAGGCATGTGCCACCACACCTGGTTCCAGACTGCATTTCTTCCTGGAAGAGAAGTGGGGCTATGAGATTGGTCATAGCAAGCCAAGGGCTATCATGGGTGTACAAAGGGGAAGCCAAACATTACCCAGGATTTTTGTTTCTGGCCTTAATGTCAATCCTTCCCACTCCTGCCCTAGGCATCTTGACCCCTGCTTGTTTCTCTGACACCCAATTAGTGATACACATAGATGTCACCCTATAGATAAGACAACATCCCAAGTATCCCCACTGGAATGAGAAAGAAAAAATACAGAGGAAGATGGAGAGAAACAATATAAACAGTGCCTAGAGCTTCCAGGTCCAGAGAACTATAATTCATTCATTCATTCTTTCTTTCTTTCTTTCTTTCTTTCTTTCTTCCTTCCTTTTTTTGTTTTTTAAAGAATTTTTTTATTTTACTTTATTTTTTTTCTTGTTTCAGAACATTTTTTATTAAGATTTTTTTTCATTTTTTTTCTTGTTTCAGAAATTTTGTTTACTTATTTATTTACTTATTCTTTATTTTTTTTTATTTATTTTTTTCTTGTTTCAGAACCTTCGTTTGTTTACTCACTCATTTTTATGGCCGGCTCAGCCCGCCCCGAGGGCAGGGCTGGCGCAGCATGTGGTGCCAGGGATCGAACCTCTGTCCCTGCAGCCCCCTAAGCTTTCCTAAGCAGGCGCTTTAGACCATTGAGCCATCCTGCCGGGCCATCTTGCCGGGCCATCTTTTTTTTTGCTGTACTGGGGATCAAACTCAGGACCTTACATTTGCCAGGCAGACATTTATGCCATGGAGTTATAACCCCGACCTTCTATTTTAACGTAGATCAGTGAGGCAAGAACATGAGGGTAAACTATCAAGGCCTTAAAAAAAGCTGCCTTGTTCTTTTCTCCACACTGGTTTCAGAACTAGAGTGACATATCAGGGCCCAAGCCAGGTGAAGGATGCAGTACTGGATGGTAATCTACCTTTTCTTTTACATGTTGTCATAATATCCCTAACTTACTGGGGTGATAGGACAGCATATAAAAAAAACCTCAGAATGATTATCTCGTGCAAATGAGCACACAATGAAAGGTTCCTACATCCAGCTGCCTTTCCCAGCTCCTCTGAGGAACCCTGGTCTCACATTGTAATTTCTTGGGCTTTTGCTGTCATCCCTTCCATTCTTCCAGACACATACCCTGGAAAGAAAAGCTACTGAAGACACCATTCTGTACTGTCCCATGAAGATGTCTTCCATAATGCCAACCAGGATCATATATAGTAAGACCTCTGATTCCCATTCTGCCCTCTTTTCATTATATTCTGGCCCCTTTGTTCACTTACCTCCTCTGGGGGCAGCCTTGCCAGAGGTTTGATGACAGCTGCCAGGGGCACCTGAGCCTGCTTAGCCATGTCAGATGTGCAAGGGATATTATAGGATGTGCATCGGATGTATCGGGGACTTGCATTCCCTGAAGGAAAAGGCAGAAGTCCTGGGTCAGAGCACAGAATTCCTGCAGATATCAGTCCTTCATCAGAGGTTCATTCCATCACCTCCACAAGTGCTTGAGTTGATGGTGCCTCTCCCCACATAAGGACTGGTCTCTGGCTAAAGACTGCAAAAGCTCTGAAGCTGATAACCTTGGAACAAAGGCCCCATAGGGAAGATGTATGCCCTTCTCACCTTGGTCTTTCACCAGGAAGTTGGTGGTGACTAAGGGTGGCACCTGGCCCCGTACACCAGTAACAAATGGCTCTGAACCCCGGTTGTTCCTGTCATCTTCAATGACCTGAATCTGCAGGGAAAAAGTCAGATGAATGAGAGGATAAAAGAAAAGGACATGTCCGGTCCCACAATGTCAAGAAAAAGAAAAGCTAGAGCTGCAGCAGCACAGATACTTCACAACTTGCCAAAGAACACCTCGTGCATCAGGACTGTTCTTGCACATTACAGCCAGCAGCAGGATGCTGGGCAGGCCACACTGAGAATGGTTTCTTGATGAACTGCTCCCTAATCCCCAATCAAAGATGAGCACCACTTCATTCCTCCCACTCCAGGAAAATTCCGGCTCTGATCCAGACTATTAGACACATTTAGAGGTCACATCTCTCCCCCAAGGAACCTTCCCACCTCCTTCCCCAAAGACACACTGAGTCAGAGCAGGAAAATAGACAACGGTAACCACATAAAAATGATTCTACCCAGAATGACTCTACACTCAATGAAATTAACAAGAGACAAGGTAAGGAGAGAATAAAAAGGTGAGGAAGCAGATGCTACCTTCCTCTGAGGTAAGCATCAGTGTGCATATACACAAGTTAAATATCCACTTCTCAGCTCCACATGTGACAGACAGTGAAAATTAGGGGGGGAAAAAAGGATATGCAAAGCTGGTGATCAAACCTTTGTGCAGGCTGGTGATCTTTTGTCAGTTATTTCAAAGTGAGTTCGATAAAACCAAAAAAGTAAAGGCCAAATAAATGTAAGCAGCAGCAAAAAGGGCTGAAGCTTAGAAATGCATCGAAGACTCTCTTCATGAGAAAGTGGCTCATATTTTCCCAAACCAGCAATACCCTCCTCTGTAAGAAATGCCAGTTTGGGATACTAGGAACCTGTATATTAGGAGCCACCTACACAAACATATCTCTGCAACAGGCTGTGGACAGATGAAAACCAAAGGGAAGAGATTGAGATCTACTGCTCAACTTTGTCCTGTTCCATCACATGTCACAGGCAAGTTCCTGAAAGAGGCAACAGGACTAAAACTGAAACTATATATGCCTTCGGGCCACACTCTAAAAGCCTGTCCTTCTACCACCCCATCGTCATGGCACTGCTGACAGCTTGCAACTTGTTCATTCCATGGTGACTTGAAGCATGCATATCCTTCAGCTTAGAAAAGTGAGACCTAGAAGGGTTATGGGAAGAGAATGCAGAGGGATGGACATGGTGGATGAGGTGGAGATGAGGTCAGAGGCATGCATGGATGGCACTAATACAAGGATGACACGCGCACACACACCCACCCCCTGCACTTACTGGACTAGGAATGGCATCAGGGTCTATTCTGTGCCTGGTTTTCTGCTGAGGAGGCAGCTCATTGAGTTGCTTTTAGTGTTTTAATTTTAAAGGCAGCAGGGGGATATTGGGAGGGAGACAAAAGAACAAGAGGCAGATGTTACTTCTCTCATCCCTGATGAGTTAGACAACAGCTGGAGCCCAGCTCAGACTGCTGAAATCAGGCCCTTTGTATCTGAAATTCCAAACCTCAGTGGCTCAGAATATGATGTAATAAGATGAGGAGAGGAAAAAAACAGGAGGCAAGTGGGGCTTATAGAAGAGGCCAAGTGGGAGAAATGTTCCCTCCAGAAGCCAAACCTCCATCGCTACTTACATGGGAACCAGCCTCCCTCACATCTAACCGGATTCTCCTCACTATAAAATAGGAGGAGAAAGAAGAGGGGCTGCTCAACCATCATAGGTCCCCCTAGCCAAAAGGCTCCCTCACTTGGTGGGTCCCCAAAAGAAGAGGAAAGAGAACAGAATGAAATATGGCAATGGCTAAGCATGGTGGGTAACTGACATAAGCAATGTTATAGACAGGACTATAAAGTGGCCTCTATATAGGAGCATAGTACAGTCCCAACCTCTAGCCCAAGTCTGCTAAGGAGGGCCTGAGGCTGAGAGAGGTTCACTCTCTTGCTTGAAGGAGCAGCTTCCTTGTGCCCATGGATCCTTACACACACACACACACACACACACACACACACACAATCACCCTCACACACTGTAGTCCACTCTTCTTATTCGCACCACAGAGGATACCAACCAAAAGTACTGGGAACTTCCTCCTTTAGCACTGTTGGGGTAGGAGCAGAGGACCAGTAAAGCTGCCTTCCCCTGAGCACCTAACACCAAAGAATGCTAAACTACTAGATCTAAGAGGATACAACCCAGCCACTACTCCACTGAAGAGTAGAGATGACCATGCCATAATACCCAGCAGTGAGAGAACACAGCCCCCACCTAGGGCTCTATTCACACTGCTCTTTCTTGGTTTCCTTCCTTCGCTGTGCAGCTGCAGAATGAAACTGCCCGAGAATGAAAAAAAATTCTGGAACTGAAAACTGATGACTCAATTAGGCCTCCAAGATGAATGAATGAGAACTATCAGAACATTCCAGGCAAACATCTCATCTAGATCAACTGGCCTATCTAGTAGCCACAAACCTCCTTTCCCAAGACTACATTAAGTATCTACTTACAGGGCTGGGAATGGCATCAGGGTCCAGGCGCTTAGGAGGCAGTGGCTGAGGAGGCCCAGGCTGACTGCCAAAGGTGGGTGCTCCAGAGTAGGAGGTTCCATAATTGGGCTGAGGGCCCCGGCCTGGTCCAAAGGAACCTGAGAGACAAAGACACAAGGAGATGAACTCTCCCCTATATGTCTCTTGGCCTCAGGGAAATAACTGGAATCCTACAAACATAGAATTATGGCGTACATTAGTGCCTGGTGAAGTCATTTAGAGACTATCATCTGAACTATGAGAATAGAATAAAGTCTCATCAACTTCACAACCAAGGAATGATGCCCTCAAGATGTTCATCTAGACCCTGGGAAAAACTCACCATTTTGTTGCAGTTGGTAGCCTGGCTGCTGGAGGGAGTGCATAGGTGGTCCTTGGGGCCCAGTCATCTGGGTGCCTGGGGGCAGAGCTTGAGGAGGTGAGGACACATGGTTGGGCTGGCTCATGGGCGGGGCCCCAAAACCCTGTCCAGGTGGGAGTGAACCAGTCATTGAAGGCATCCGAGGACCCCCTGAAGTTGGGGGTGTAAAGCTGGAGGCCAGAGGCGGGGCAGACCGCTGGGGAGGCTGAACCCCAGGATGACCTTGGGCCTGGCTAACAGAAGGAGCCTGGCCCTGAGGATAGGAGCCATATGGACCAGAGTTAGAGAAACTTCCTGAGGCTGAGGCCAGCAATGTTGGTGGTCCTGAGAAACAGAAAAGGTAGAGTGAGAAGTCATTCAGCCTCCTTCAGCAAATCTCTTCCCACAAAAAAGAGGACAAGTATGCCTGCAGCATCTTCTGGAGCTCAGAGGCACAGGAAATAAAAGGCATTCAGGTATACCCCCAGAGCCTCAGGCTTCTGCAAAGAAGGGTACAGTAGTATTCCTGTGTTAGCCAGGTGTGGTGGTACATGTCTGTAATCCCAGCACTTGGGAGACTGAGCTGGGAGGCTCTTTGTGAGCTCAAGACCAGCCTGGGCTACAATGTGAGCCCTAAACTTCATAGTGAGACCCTGTCAAAAAGTAAAAGAAAAAATTCCTGTGGTCACCACTACTTACCATAGCCCAGCCCTGCAGGGGGAGGGGCTGGGGCCATAGCACCACTGATCTGCATTCCAGCCAGCTGAGCGGTCACCTGTGCACTTGTCGGAGGTGGGCCATAGTGCTGAAGCACAGCTGGCTGGCTGACTGCAGGGGCCAATGGGGATCCAAAGGGCTGGGACCCAGGGAGCCTATAAAGGGAAGGAAAGCAGAAATGCCTGGTGGGTTGGGCTACCACATCAGCCTGGAAGGTATGCTGTCTGGCATCTACCTCATCCTGAGCTCTTTTATGGCTTCAGATTCACATATTTGTGGGCTGATTAAATTTCTGATTATCTACATTTTAATTATTTGTGGCAAATCCTATTTTCTACTATGTTCGTTCCATAAACATATGGCAAGTACTCTTAAGTCAAGTACTATTTAATCTACTAATTAAATTATTTCCTCCAAAGATATGTCTTCCTCTGCCCCAATCCTCTGTTGACAAACTACCTTATTTTTATTTATTTGTTTATTCTTTTTTGGCAGTGGGTATACCAGGAATTAAACTCAGGACCTTATACTTGCCAGACAGGTGCTGCGCTGCTAAGCTACATGTTGGCCCGGTTTTTAAAATTCTTTTGTATTACTCTACATATTGTAGATATTTTTTTTGTGGTGCTGTCATCCCAGAACTTGGGAGGTTGAGGCAGGAGGATCATTGGGAGATCAAAGGCAGCCTAGGCCACAAAGTGAGCTCAAGGCCAGCCTGAAGTGTATAGTGAGATGCTGTCTCAAAAATACAAAAGTAATGGGGGGCCAGGGAGACAGCTCAGGGGCAGAAGTGCCTGCCTGGCAAGTGCAAGGTTGTGAGTTCGAACCCCGGTCCCTCAAAAAAAAAAAAAAAAAAAG
>PVJA010025382.1:0-30746 GCA_004027025.1 Myocastor coypus
AGATAAGAAAACCCAATTATCCAATAGCATTTCCAGGTCCTTCATTGGCCAAGGGGTGGGCCTCAGATTGCAGCTACTTTAATTTGGAAGGCATGTCTCTGAGTTTATCTTTTTGAAACATACCCGCCACCCTCCAGTCTCTATCTTCAGGAGTCCACTCTAGAGAAAGCCTCTGTTGGAATTTCTTTGCTCCTGGGACCTACAAGCAGTTTTGATTCAGGATAATTTTAAATATAAGCTCAGGCTTAGATTTCTGGCATGACTTCCAGATCTGGTCCATAGAATTTATAAATCTTTTGACTTTTCCTGGGGGAGCCAGGTGTCAATTTCCAAGAGACAAATTTAACTTCACCAATGTGAGCTGCCTTTAATGGCTTCTTTTTTTTTTTTTTTTTTCCCCAGATGGAATCAGTTCTATTCTTTTATGCTTTCTAACTACAGAGAGTGTTTCCCACATTCACGACCAACTGCATAAATCCCTCCGCTAGGCCTGTGATGAAGACTTCTTCCCCCCAAATCTGCTGCTCGGTTTAATTTCCCTCAGCACACTTTGTCTCCTTTGTGAGCTAATTGGGAAACTTGTTTTCTGACTTTTACTTTGAAAATTCTACTTCTCTGTCGCCAAATTTCGTCTCTCACACCTACTGTTTGACCTTCAGATTTGATTCTCATCACGTATATTGTGAAATTATTTAGATTCCAACTTTTGGAAGTGGTGGTGCAGTCACACAGAGTGGTCATCCCCTGGTGACAAAGAGCAGAGGAACTTTCATCTTTCAACCAGCTGGTAGTGATTGCAGTAAAAACTGGGGAGGACTTACTGCTATACCTTGGAGAGCTCAGTGGTTAGATCCTCTTCTGTCTAGAAGCATTTGCTGACTGAAAGAGACAATACAGTGAGTGGCTTACAAGGTCTTTCAACAGAAAGGCCAGTGGCTTGGACCTAGGGTCAAAGAGTTCCTCTGTAAAATTCCAGAAGAAGCATCTGAGGACAAAGGATAGTTTGAGGTAACCGGCTGTGGCAAGACTGTGGCTAACTTTTGAGTCCTTAATGACGTGGGAATCTGTAGGCTCTGTGGTTGTACTAGGTGATTCTTACTGCAGTTCTTATTGGCACAACTGTGAGGACCTGGATGAAAAAGTAAGATCATTTACCAAGAAAATTAGTGTCACTCCAGGATTATGAGTTCCATAAGTATTTAGAAGAATTCAATGTTTAGTACAAAATCAAATAATCAAAGGCTAGGGAGATAGTTCAGTGGTCTAAGTGCCTGCCTGGCAAGCACAAGGGCCTGAGTTCAATCCCTGGTACCCCGTGCCATCCTGGCCCCAGAACTCTGGATGTACTGTGCTGGCCCTGAAAGTCATGGTGGTGTATACCTGTAATCCCAGTGTTGGGGAGGCTGAGACAGGAGGATCACTGCAAATCTAAACTACATAGTGAGACTCTGTGTCAAATAAATAGATAAGTAAATAACCAAGTAGATACAGATGTTTAAAAACCATGAATGGGGCCCAGCAAGATAGCTCAGTGGACTAACACACCTGCTTAGGCAAGCTTAGCAAACACAGGCACCAGGGTTAGATGCAGAGCACCCCATGTTGCACCAGCCCCACACGCAGGGCTGGCTGAGTGGGCCAGAGTCGCGGCATGGTGGTGCACACCTGTCATCCCAGTGCTGGGGAGGCTGAAAGCAACAAGATCATCATGAGTTTCAGCTGTGTAGTGAGACCCTGCAATAACCAAATACATTTTTTTTTTTGTCTTTTTGAGACAGGGTTTCGCTATGCAGTTGAGGCTGGCCTTGAGCTCACTTTTGTAGCCCAGGCTGGTCTCGAACTCGCACCAATCCTCCTGCCTCAGCCTCCCAAGTGCTGGGATTACAGGCGTGAGCCACCACGCCCGGCTAAATACATTTTTTTTTAAAAAGAAAAACATAAATGTAAAATATTACAATAGAAATATAAAAAAAAAAACAGTAAACAGACTTACAAGGGTCCCAGGTGCTGAGTCTGCTCATCATCTCCAAAGACAGCATTCAAAATGTTGGCAGAAGATCTGGAACTCTGAAGAGCAACCCAGGAGCTTTGGAAAGGAATCACTGCAGATTCTGAAAATGAAAATGTGATAATGAGTATTACAACGTCAGTGGATATAATTGTACACTAGAGATGAAGAAATCAGTCACTGGGATAGGCTGGATGAGAAAAACACACTGCGAGGCACACAGAGCCAAGGAACAGATGAGGAGCAGCATGCAAGAGAAGCCTGAGCCATTGTCCATGCATAAAACGGAGGACGGGGAGAAGGGAGCAGCCCGTCACTGGGCACTAAGGATATTTTACGAAACTGATGAGCGGCTTCAAATCATAGACTCAAAAGTCCAAAAGCCTGTATGAAAATTAATCACTGCAAATAGCCAGACAGAGCACAAGAGCACAGTGAACCAGGCAAAGGCAGAAACAGGAAAATGACGCCTGAAGATTAACTCATCAAGGAGAGAAAAAAAAAAAAAAAAAAAAAAAAAAAAAAAAAAAAAAAAAAAAAAAAAAAAAAAAAAAAAAAAAAAAAAAAAAAAAAAAAAAAAAAAAAAAAAAAAAAAAAAAAAAAAAAAAAAAAGATCCTCTTCCCAAGAGCAATATTTAAACTCAAAATTGGTCCATCAAAAGCATTATAGCTTTTGAGATTTAGAAAGTCATGCAATAATATCTTCAGAATAATGAAAGGAAATCACCGACAACCTAAAATTTTAGCCAAATGACATACCTTCTAGCAATGAGAGTAAACATGACATCTAAATATAGATGACAGCTTAGTTTGGATTTGTTCGCGGGGCTGGTTGTGGATCAGCAGAAGTGACTGTACGAAGAGTGACATCACTAACATTGGAAATACTGGGTCTGTGTGACTTACCCATCAGCCACATCGGGTGCTCCTATGAGGTCATAAAATTATGTGCGCAATCGCAGACACTACCCAGGCGTACACCGTCAGAGTCAGATTCTTAGCAAGATCCTTAGGTGAGCTGTATGCCTATCCAAATTCAGGTGGCTCTGTGTTAATTATGTTTTGTGTATTTTAAGTTTTCGAGTTTGATAAGAAGATGTGACATTAGACATGTTCCCTTTTTTATTTTTCTTTTGCAAAGCCTGCAGCCACGTGTGAGTCGGAAGAGCGTGATGTTTGTAATCTGCAACAATCAATCAAAATGATGACTAACAATAAACATACATGGTGATAGTCATAAGAAAACATCATTGCAGTGAGGGACAGTGCAGATGTGCTGAAGCGTTCATAATTAATAGGCATAAAGATGAGCGCTTGTCGCCCTGTCCTTAGGATGTGGAAAAATCACATTGGAAAAGTTAGAAAAACTTTTTTTATTTTTTTTAGAACTTAAAACGAGCCTTTATTCCTGAGCTCAGGGCCACCAGTCGTCTCTCACTCAGGAGAAGACTGATCGACCCCTAGCCCAGGAGGCAAGGAGCTCTTAAAAGGAAGTCACGTGACCAAGGGGGGGTCTTTCATGGTTTAGGACATGCGCAACTGGGCCGTGTGGGGGTTGGTTGAGTAAGTTGTCTTACAAGATACATCGTAAGCTAAGCATGTGTACAGGACTTAGATTAGGGAGTGGAGGGAGCCTGTTAGACTCAGTTACTCTTTGCTAAACAGCCTTGAAACCAGGGTGAGACCACACTCCTTACTGTAGGTAACAGGAAGCATAAGGGAACATTTTTATTAGGGATGAAAATGAGAATAACCTATCCCAATAATCCCTAATTGCTGCGTACATATCTAAAAAACATTTGTGTATTTCTACTAAGAGACACATAACAGAATGTCCAAAACACTTTTTGAATTGACTCAAAACTGAAATTTCTATAAACAATGCAACGGACAGATTATGCTCTTGGTACACGATGTGATACTATAAATATTGTACAGCAGGGAAGATAAAGTCACCCAAAGTACAGATAACAATATTCATTGTTTTAATGTTGATGAAGAAGCTTAAACTAAGAGATGACATTGCATAATTTTATTTCCATGGACAGATGCCTAATAAAGCACAGCAAATATCAATAAAAGCTAGTCCCTTACTGTGGCACATGTCAGGATAGTCGTTTCTGGAGGGAAGTGGGAGATAGCTGGGACTGAGGAGAAGGATGTTGCTGAGATTGCACTCTGGGTAGAGTGCAGACCTTGAACTACCAGGTGTTTTCACGGATGCTTGTTTTGTATTAACTCGTGAGGTGAGCTTTATTCTCTTTCTGGATGTGTGTTTTATTTCAGGGCAAAAGGAAGGCTTAGAAAACAAAAAATGATGTCAGCAGTTGCTCCATGGAGAGAGAACGATGGTATAGGGGAAGGACCGGAAGAGCTTTCCAAGTGGGTTGGACCAGAATGGCAGCAGGCAATGGGAGAGGCCGAACCAGTGGGTCTCAGCCTCTATTTCCGTGCACACTAAGCTCCTCCCTCTTGAGAAAGCCTATTGAAGAGTAGCAAGATGGATGTGGGACTCAGGGACGATACAGATGACGGGGGGTCTTTGAGAGGGACAATAAGGAAACAGCAATGTTTTAAAAATGTATATATTTGTCGTATGTTGTGATCCGGAGTCAAAAGAAATGATGAGAAGACCCAACGAATGCAGCTTCAGAGGTCTCACTGAGATGTGTCTCTCTCAAAGTGGGCCCAGAACTCCAGAAGCATCTCCTTTTTATTTAGGTCACACAATAGAGAGGAGAGGGTATCACCAACGTCTCAAGTAAGGGTGGAGACATCACTCGGGATGTTTTCTAAAATCCCTAAGTAACAGATTACAACCCACCCTAAGCTTTGTTTGTTGTTCTTTGTTTCTTAGTTTCTTCTCTCTACAAATATTTGTTACAGGGTTTGGCTACACAACTAAGACTCCTAGCGATCCTCTTGCTTTCAGCCTCCCCTGCGCTGGGATTACAGGCATGCACCACCATGCCTGGTCTCAGTGGCTGGCTCAGTGCACCCGAAGAGCAGGGCTGGTGCTGCATGTGGTGCCGGGGATCGAACCCTGGTCCCCACACTTGCCAGGCAGGCACCTAGATCGCTGAGCTGTCTCCCCAGCCCGGAAAGAACGATGTTGAGAATAAAGGGAGTCAACAGTTTATTTTTGTGGTATGGAAAGAAAATGGGACAACAGCGAGTCTCAGAGGTGTTCAGGAACTCGCCGCAGGTGTCACTGAAGCATAGAAAGTGAGATTTTCCAGAGCAACGGGTGAGTTGGCAAGGTGAAGGTTATTGGATGTTAGCGGAGAACAGTTTTGGAGGCAGCACAGGTGGGAAGAGAGGCCCGTGGGAAACGGGCTGGACACCGTGGCGCTGCAGCCAAGAACTGAACATTCTTCAGAACATTCTTCTTCGAAACAGAGAAGACGAATAGTATTATACCTCGAGAGGTTCACTGGATCAAAAAAAAAAAAAAAAAAAATGACGAGAAGACCCAACGAATGCAGAATTTCAGGGTTGTTTTAATTTGCATCTCTTGAATGACCAGTGATGTTGAACATTTTTTTCACATATTTATTGGCCATTTGTTTTTCTTCATTTGTGAAATGTATATTTACCTCAGATGCTTATTACTGGACTGGGTAAAAAAAGTTCATTTTGCACCCTTAAAAACAGCACAGAGCACTGGGTAGAAAGAGGAGAAGTAATCTGTTTTCGGACCGTACACAATCAAAATACAGGAACAGCTGCAGCTTCACAGCTCCCCGGGAGTAGAGAGCTCATCCTTGGTGCAGAGGGGAGAGAAGACTTCCTTCAAGAAGGTGGACTGCAGCGGGCTCCCCAGGGCTGCATCTCCTCCTCGTCCCAGCTGTGGGAGCGAGGGGAGAAGCGCTCTTCCGTCTCGCCACTGCTAAGCATACCGGCTTTCCCAGTTGCCACAGCATCCTAGCCTCGGACTGCTGGACCCGACCACTCCCCCAGGTCAACGTGCCTGCCATTTGCCCAAGACATCATGTTCGTATTTTACTCACGGACTTTGGTTTTCTGTGAAAAGCTCTTTTCTTCCTGGTGAGCTTCTGCACGTCCCAGAGCTCAGCTTAAACGCCCCACATTTCCCAAATCGGTTCTAACTCTCTGGGGCAGAGATTTGTCCCTATCTCTGCTTCCTGGGCTGGGTGACTTTCCTGCGGTCGCATCCAGTACCCAACACCCGTAACCTGCAGGAGACGCTCCCCTGGGCACCTGGCTTCAGAGAATTAGTCCACGGGCACTGGCTGCACAGTGGGGTGGAGGAGCACAGAAGCGGGAGCCAGGAATCACAGAAGGGGGAACCGGGGGCCAGAAATGGAGCCCAAGGTCACACCGCTGTGACCCACCCAGACGCGCTCAGAAACGTGCTCCTCTGCATGGCTCCCAAAGAATCAAGTTGACAGCTGAGCTTCATTGTCACAAGAGCTGATGAATGGCATGGGGTGACTAGAGCTCTTTTAGAAGGGACCTGCCATAGCTAAACGTGTGGGTTCCAGGGCTATCATCTGTGGATTTCAACTGTAGCGTGCCCCTACCAGCGGGGCCTGCTGGGCAAAGCGCCTCAGTCTCCCTATGTCCTAGTGTCCTTCCCTCTGAACTGTGGGTAACAGAGTAAACCACTGCTGTTTAAATGGAACCAATAGGAAAAGAGGTGGAGCGAGGGACCCGCAAGGGGAGCTTTTTAGGCCCTGTGAGCTTGCTTGAAGATCTGCCTGCTTTTCCTGGAGTGGCCTTGCTCAGCTTCCCTGGGAAGAGAGAAACATACCCGGTGAAGGAAAAATCAGGGCTGGTTTTTATATTCGACAACACAGCTCCGATGAGCTGCATGTGATTCTAGAATAAAACTAATTTTATTTTTGATGAAATCTTTTTTGTCTTCTGCATCCTTTTTTATTCTTTTTAACAGCAGTGTCTGTTTTGCCAATTTGTTTCCATAGAAACCACCGAAAACTTATAGCTTGTATAAGTGGATCTGAGAAGAGGCACAGGGTGCCGTGGGTATCATGTGAGCTTATGCTGCCACCCACTTAAAGTATTGCCCCCTACGCAAAAATATTCTTGATTAAAATTTAAACTATTGCTATGAGAATGATGTATGGGATTCTGCTGTGATGCTGAAATATTTCTTATGTATTGGTATTTATTTTTTGTATGCGTTCTCTTCTATAGCCACCGACTTTGCTTTTACATAATATGAAGAAGTCTACAAAAACATGTGGAAAGATAAATGACAATATTTTCTCCCTGTATCCAACCAGTTTAATCGCAAAGCCATCTCCTGGGTGTCTCTCTAGCATGGGTTTGGGCAGGGATGACACTGAAATGAGGTTCGTGCATGTTGGCTCCTAAAGCTATCTAAAGGTGTAGGGCTACTGGGAAGAGAAGCGGAGGGAGCAACGCCTTAATGCCATGGCTTACAAACCAAAGGTTACCAGAAGGAGGGCTGCTACTCAAGCAGCTGAGTTTCTGTATTTATTAGAGAACCTCTTCTTAACATCTAGGAGTCGGTGGGTCATTTTGTCCTTGTGTATAACATCAGTGGTCACCAAAAGAAGTCTGATGAATACATAGTTGAAAACAATAGCTAGCTAGCTATTGTTTCATCTATCTATCTATCTATCTATCTTTCTATCTATCTATCTCTCTATCTCTCTATCTGTCTATTATCTATCTATCTATCATCTATCTATCTATCATCTATCTATCTATCTATCTATCTATCTATCTATCTATCTATCATCTAGACTAATGTCTCTGTATCATTCCTGATTGACAGAACGGGAGACAGAAAATGAAAGGTTGGAAAAAGGAGCAGAAACGAGGCAAGCCAGAGGGACCCCGCAGGAGGACGCGGAGTCCATAGGTCTTCCTGCAGGTCCTGCCCTCTTCCGCCTGCCCTGCTTCCCTGGGGAAGAGATACTGCATGTGTTTGACCTTGATTTCTATCTTTTGAAATCATAAGCGACAGTGACATCTGTGTGATTTTAGAAAGGAAACTGCTTTTATTTTTGACTGGGTCCTTTTTTGTCCTTTGTGTTCTTTCTCTTCATTTTTTTTTTTTTTTTTTTGGTAAAGTGTACTGTCCATTTTGCTAATTTGTTTCCATGGACACCATTGACAATTTGCAGGTTGTTTAAGTGGGCCTGAGAAGAGGCTGTAGTAATAAGTAAAGCCCTGATATAGCTATAAATAGCAAGAGTGCCCCGGACCGCCCAACCTCCTCTGGTCTACTCACCACTTAGCAAACTGGGCTTTATAGTAATAAAATAAAAGAACACCAGGCCTCCATTTGCTTGCATGCAAGTGGCTGGAGGGAGGTAAAATCACAGCAGTCCTATCTCTGCAGATATTGTAGGTCTGGCCCAGGGCAAGGGGAAGGGGGATTCTCCAAGGAGCCTCTGGCTCATTGCTTGGCATCTGGCCCCACATTTGCTCTTTTTTCAGGGTAGCTAGGGAACTGTGGCTCTTAAAATGATTACAAACAGCAGGGAAGAAAAGGCTGGGGAAGTTGTCATGTTTACTGATAGGAAAGGGGGTAGGGCAGAGGAGGAACCATTGCTGAGAGCTACGACGGACAGATGCCACGGGTAGGAGGCCGCATCCCACCAGGGCAGCCACGGGCTCTGCGGGGCCTGCGTGGGGGTCATGTTCGCAGCATTCGCCACAGAGGAGGGGGCGGAACAGGAAGGAGCCCGGAGCCGCACCCCAGGGGCAAGGCCCGCTGCAGGGAAAGCTGTCTCCTCTCCTCGGTTCAGACCAGTGCATCTCAGTTCCATTCCCGCCCCTTGCTCCTCAGTAACCACCAGGCTTAGCCAGTACTCTGTGTGCTCACAGTTTAGGCAGGCAGGAGGATAGAAAGGAGGGCGGAAATTCTTAAGAAATGGAAAATGGAAAAGAAGTGTTACAGATACGGAGGCCGCAGACACCAGCACAGAGAAGCAGAAATCCAGGACCGTGTTCGAGGAGAAGGATAGTTCAGTGAAGTCCAGTGGTGAGTCACACAGGCTGAGCCATGAGAAATTAGCAGTCATCCATCTGCTGTGCTTTCAGCATTCTGCTAGTCACAGTGAGAAAAAAAAAAGTACAGGTCAAAATTTCTTCCCTCAAAAAATTCGCAATCAATGAAAGCTTCACTGTCAAAACAATGCCTCCTCATCGGACAGGCTGGATTTCTTTGTCACTGAAAAAGAGTTCCAGCTGCAGAAGGGGTGAGGGAAGGCGATCCGTAGGGTGAGCCGCAGAGGCCACGCAAGGGCGCCTGCCCTTGTTTTTGCAGACCAGGGCCCAATCAGTGTTGGTGCGGGATGGCAAACTGTCCCTTGGTCAAACACTTTGAAAAAGAAAAGAAAAAAAATTGTGGCAGCTGTGAGGTAGCAGCGAGCCATCCAGAGCAGCTTTAGACATCTCTTCTGTTTCCCAGACTTGACTCAAATTCTTCCTCCAAGTCCTAGTTTGGGTTGTGTCCCACAGCAACCAAGCCGTGGCCCCAAACTGTAAGGGAACTACCACGATGGGCAATTGAGAGTCTTACTCTCAAGCTGGGTCATCCCACTGGCTTGGTGTGGGACAGGTATAGGATTAGGGGAATCTTGGGTGGCTCTTTGTCTCGGTGGGACACACACAGATTGGAATCTCTAGGTGACACAGAGAAGGTACTTTTACTGTTCAGAGTGCAGAATCATGTAGACCTGGATGAAAGGTCGTAAAGAACAGTGTAGTCATTCTGTTGCTCAGCCGAAGTAGCCAGGGATTTCATTGTGATTATCTAAAATATGAAGCTGAATAATTTAGTTAACAGAATAATTGAAAATAGAATTTTTACCTTGGTCTCTGTCACAAATCAGCATAATCAGGTAGAAAGGTCACGGGTAGGGTACCAAAGCTCAGTAGGTAGTGAGAGGAACTTCTCATGAGGGGCTGATAAATTTAGGGTACTCCTTCGGGAAACCTGAAGGGCAGGCCATGTGGACTACGTAGATAAACAGTACAGTGAGTGGCATATTTCTACAGAAGATGTCAATGGAATGGACTATTTAAAAATATTTCTATTTTATTTTGTTTTGCTTTATTCTATTTTTATTTGAGACAGGCTCTCAGTATGTATTGCAGGCTGGCCTCAAACTCAGTGATCCTCTTGCCTCAGCCTCCAGAATGCGGGGGATTCAAGGGTGGGCTACCACACCCTTCACCAGAACTTGTCTACTGACCATCTCACCAGCTAGACAGAAGACAAAAGAAAATGACTAGCCAAGTAAATATTGCATGTAGTGACACGCATCAGCTATAAATATGGGCAGTTGATGTTTTCTGCCTCCAGGGCGGTACAATTCATATTGGGATAGTGCTCCTGATGAGAAGAGAATCAGGACTCAAGGGATGTGGGTTCAGAATTTTAAATATCCCTGGAGACTGGGTCATCATCATAAAGTCCTACACTCCTCCGAGGAGAACCTCGCTGTCCTACATCACGCAGGGAGATTCTCCTGTGGAGAGGCTAACGTTCTCAACTACCCCCTTGTTTCTGGCAGCAAGATTCCTGGCCACTATGTCCACTTGTGTGCTAACGTATTTAGCCACAGGCAATCTGGTCTGGTTGCTTTTGTTCTGGCTTTGATGCTCCACTGAAGTAATAATAAGATCTAACAACAACAACAAAACACACACACACACACACACACACACACACAAACCCCAAATCCTGCTCCCTGTTTTCACTGAAATGTGTTCTTCAGTGTTAGGGAAGTGTACATTCCGAAGCTAATCCTGCACTCCTGGGGAGGGGACCTATGAAAATTATATCTCTGCTGGGGATTTATGTTTTCTGCTTTGTAAGCTGTGAAAGAAATATGGTTTTAGATATAAGGATAAAGTCTAATAGCCTAGTGCTCAAAATAGATATCCGCAGTACAAACTTTGCTACTCTGAGATGCTGTAATTTCACTCCACCGCTCTCTTTCATTTTTCACAAGACGCAGGCTTGCCGCTGTAAGGCACTAATGGGCAATGGGAATCCTAGCACGGGCTTGCCTTCTTTTCATCTTGGGGGATGAAGACAGGACAGGAAGGGATTCGCACCGGTGTTCTCTGTTAGGAACGAGGCTGGAGCTTCCAGGAGAGTGGGACTTGGCCTAGTGGGCTCCTATTTCCATTGTGTCTGCCACGGTGGGAGTGTCTGTGTAGCATGCAAGTATTTAGAGCAAACCTCTACTCAGAAATATTACTTTAGATCCATACTGTTTTCTCGCTCAAATCTAGATTTCTTATTCCTTCTTAGGTTTAGAAATGACATGAACTGTGGTTGGATATGGCCGAACCACGCTAAGGCAGACCATTCCTCTCTCCTCACTGGTCCCTCTTCCCAGAACAGGATAGGCCGCACCCACCTTTATTTCTTCTTGTGTTTGAAGACTCTGCCCTCTCTGTCGGGATGTCCTGACTGAGCTCTTGTTTCCTCTAACCCTTCTTGGCCTTGCACTCTGAAGGATCCCGCACACAGATCTTCTTATGGAAACTTGTTATCATCCAGTTCTGCCTAACAAGCCACAGTAAAACAGAAAGCTCAAAACCAAAGTGCACTGTTCTGTTCAAAATTTCGTGAGCAGGAACGCAGGAATGGCTGGCCTGGATGACTGAGCTCCGTGGTTGGGAATGTTATGTCTCCTCCAAGACTGACTCACGGCACTTGGGTGCTTGCTGGTCTCGGTCTTCATGCGGCCTCTCTTCTTCCAGGCCTGCGGTCTCTGAGTAGCTGTACTTCTCACTGGCTAGGGGCTCTCAGAGGCAAGGAGGGTGCCAACAGGCTCGCTAAAGGCGAGCCTTGTAACTGGCCCTCAGCATGCCCTCCTCATATTATGGGTTAAAGTAGAAACAGAGTATCTGGAGTTTGGGAGGGGTGGAGAAGTAAACACAGCTCTCCACAGAATGTGGCAAGTCTGCATGCAGGAAGGCCGTGACGCCAAAGGCAATAGTGCAACCATCTTAGACAAACACAATCCATGACACAAATCAGTCTCTGAAGATCTTTGTTACAAGACTCAATTAGCTCCCCAGAAATGCTCCAATGTTTTTAAAGTATAGCCTCACACAGGCTTCTTTTGATAGCCCTTATCCCAGTGATAGACATAGAATCCCCAAGGTGGAAATGAGAACCCACAGCATATTGTTACCTTTATTTGGTACTGGGAATCCAACTCATGATGTCATGCTTGCCAGGCAGGTGCTGTGCCATTGTACCACTGGCCAGCATACTGTTCTGTCCCTAGACATTTTGGCCAGGTTGGTGCTACCTAAAACACTGCCAAGCCACAGCAGAGTCACACCTACATTATAGTGAGTATAGCTGGCCCTATGGATTCATGGGTTCTATGTTGGTGGATTAAACATCAGTAGGAAATATTAGAAAAGCTTGGCATCTGTGCTGAGTGTGTAGACTCTTTCTTGCTTATTCACGTTCTCTGAACAACACAGCACAGAAGGTCTCCATCTCCAGAGAATTACAGTAAGTTGGGATTTTCCATGATCTGACAAAGTCTTAACACAGCACAGCTGCGCAGGTTCCCAACTAGACATAAGTTAGTACTTTACAGCACAAGAGTTATATACACAGTATCTCTATTCCGTTATTTATGATGAGTAGGCAAGGAGTCACTGAAGGTACACTGGAAGATGAACATTGGTTATAGCTATGTAAATGCTACACTGTTTTGTAGAAAGGACTTTATTATTTTCAGATTTTCAGTATCCTTGGCAGGTAAAGAGGCCCCTAGGACCAATGCCAAGGGTCATCCAGGGGTGCCGAATACACTGGCTGCCCTGTCTCCCCACAAGACGGTGTTATGTAAATCCATAGGTGCCAGAACTCACTGCCTAAAAGGAGAACAGGCACAGTAGAGAGAGATTTCTAGCCTCTCGGCAGACAGCAAAAAGAGCCAAGTTGTGCAGGCTGAGTTGTAATTCTATTAGAAGAGTCTAAGGTCAGGTTAGTGGACCAAGCTGAGCAAGCTGCAGAAAAGGAATAGAATACAATACACACACAGAGCTATGTTTTTATACACATAAGTAGCCGTAGGTGTGCGGCTGTGTATGTATGTGAGTGTGTGTCCTGGGTTGCTATGCGCAGTCTGTTTCTAACTGTCTCAGTCAAGAGTGTTTTAAAGCCACTAAAACAGAGCAGCTGTGTCCTTTCGTGAACCCTCTCTGGGCACCAATTCCAAAGGAAAAGCATGGGACCAGAGGGATTGTTGGTTTGATCCAGTGTGGCATTACTGATGCTCTTATGAAAAATATTTTGTTTGGGGCCCAGAATGACAAATAGCTGCGAGTCCAATAGAAACATCATTTTCTAAGAGAAGGGATTGCTGTACAGACAGTGTGCAGTGAAATAAAATACTTCACCTCTGCAGCCCGTGCCCTCCATTGCCCATAAAGAGTTTTTATAGAAGATTTTTTTTTCTTGCCTTCTTTTCAAACTTACATTTGGCTGAACAGATTTCCCAAGAGCTTAATTCTTCACACTTCCAATGTTTCTGACCCTTGCCAGCCTCCAAGACATGGTTCAGGGCGGACTCCGGTGTTCTAAGAAATCGTTATTGGGCAGAGAGGGTTGCACTTGACATAAATGGGATTGTTCCTGTAGCATCTTCTGCTGTGTGTGCATGCGTGTATGTGTGTGTGTGTGTGTGTGTGTGTGTGCACACGCACACAAGCACATGCGTGCATGGGTGGGACACAGCACCTTTTCAGGCTCAAACTTTTACGTGCCACCTGGGCGTTCCCCTTTTCTCTAGTCCAAGCCCATCAGAGCAGAATCACTTATGTTCATTCTTGACTTTTCAAATCAGGACCCCTGAAGACGGCAATCTGTCTTGAACATAAGTTTCTTTCCTAAGGATGCCTTTAGGGCATTTATTCCTTCATTGGTCCAGTTCTCAAAATCAGCAGATAGTTAAAAATTTGCCCTACTTCTAGAAGTCGGTGCTATTGTGGAAGAAATAAAAGTATCCAGTGGGGACCAGGGAGAAGCAGCCAGCACAGATGCCTTGTCTCCTCTGACGTCTCAGGGTCCTGTATCTCTGCTTGCCCCTTGACCTGGGAGTATGTGTGTAGCCTCTGATACTGTGGGATCTGCTAAAAGCCATTACTCATCTAGGAGGCTTATATTCTCTAAGGAATATGAATTATACTCAGTTAACTAATTACCTGAGCATAGCTATCATTTCACAAACTGCATTTTGTACACTACTTTTGAATATTAAAGTTTGTTTCTTAATAAAATATTGGTGGAACATTTATAAATGAAACATTAATAAATTATTGATAAAATCCTTCTCTCTACATGATGTATCTCTGTCCTTGCTTTTCATAGACTTTTTAACTTTATATCCTGTGTAAGTGCATATCATACTATCTGGCTGAAAATTGGAACATTTTTCTACCAGGGTTGATATTTATCTTAGCACTTTCCTTGTTGAGACAAAATGCCCAATGCCCAATGTGAAAAGAAGAAAAGTTTATTTTATCTCATAGTTTGCAGAAGAGTCAGTTCATAGCCAACGTGTTCCACACAACCGTAAGCAGAAGCACGGCACCCAGGATTCAGAGGCAGAGTTCAGGCACTGATGGGAATCGTTCCCCAAGTGGCAGGCCCTGGTCTCTGGTGCTCTTGGGCTTGTATGAGATCGGCAAACAGGAAGAATGGAGGAAGAATGGCTTGACCACTGGGGATTGGTTTGTACACTATGCATTGTGGTGCCCAGCTGTTTCCAGGAGGCAGAAACAACCATAACTGGAACAGAAATTATGATCTTGGGAATTAAACTGAAGCATACTGGTAGAGGGGGAGCATTTTCTGTTACACCAAGGCCAGGCAGCAACAGCAGCGGGGGATCACAGAGGGAGCCAGTCCGGGCAGCAGGCAGCAAGCAGCAGGCCTGACTTGTCTCTCTACCCTTTATTTCCTATCGACGCTACAAGCCTGTAGACTGGTGCCACTCACACTGAGCTTGGGGCTGCCCACTGTGCACCCTCAGAACAACACTGAACCAATTAGTAGACAAGGCCAATTGTCACACCCTTAATCCGTATTCACCCACTCCTAAGTCACCTGCACACACGCTAGGTCCAGCCACCCCTGAAAAGCCTCACGGACGAGGGCATTAGGCTTTGGGGGGACATCTAGATAGAAGTCATAATGTATCCGAACTTCAAGTATAACAAGGCTTGAGTAGTTTGAGCCTACAAGAAAGTGACACAGTTATGTTGAAATCTGAGTTATTTTGGGGATCTCCCATCCCACTTAAATTCAGGAAGTCTAGACTCCTGGTACCTGGCTTCTCTTCCCCAAAGCCTGCTGCCACCTCCCACCTGCTCCCTTCCTTTTCCCACCCGCCCTCCCTCAGCGTTCTCCTGCTGCCTGCGCTTCTGCCTGTACCCTGGTACCTCCTTATGCATGACTCCTTCAGCAGCTCTTACTCCCTCTAAGTCTTAGTCTCCAGGCAAGGTGACTTTTGTCCTTAGCAAATCCTTGTTCAGGTGCTGGGCATGGCCAATGTTTCTGCTCTGTCCCCTTGAGGGATGTCGTTGTCCTCTGAGTTCCTTCTTCTGAAGTCTGGATCGTGTCTTCCCACTAGTGCAGAAAGGAGAAATGCCTAAAAATCATCAACCCAAGGTGGGCTGCAGAGCCCCTTGGGGGCCAGATTCCTTGCTGGGCGCCTTCATCCTCATTTTCCAGAAACTGCTCAAATTCTCTGGAGCCTTCTGCTCTTCAGCATTCAGCAAAAATCCCTGAGGTAGGCATGGTTGCTGCCCTCGAGGAAGACGATTCAGGTTTGCTTCACGTTTGTGTAATCAAATAGATGGTGTGCAGCGCTCCCACCGGGAACAAAGTCTGTCTGCCCTCAAGGCAGAGCGCAGAAGCAGAAAACTTGTCTTTCAAGAAGAAAAACAATGCTTCTCTGACAAAATTGTTGGCTTGGTCCTTTGTGGACACCAGATTATACAGAGTGTTCTATGCCCTGTAATTATCCAGAAGTTCAAAATCTTCATAAATGCTTAATCAGTTATTCTTAAATTTATGACAGCTGAGTATTAATGAATTAGGACAATGGTGTCTCTAAAATTCAAGAAATGGAGTGGGAATATGTGTTCCTGTGAACTCATGAGTACTGATCTCGAACGCCATGCATTTTGGGATCATTTGCAAGAATTTCTGACTGTGTATTTTGCACACTGCCTGTCCCAGTCTCACAGCCTCTGCACCCCACTTGGTCACCAAGGTGGCCGACAATTTGCTGACTGCTCGTGACCAAAGGAACATTGTTTTTATCTTGGGGTGTCCTCCTCTAAAATTCTGGAGCTAGAAGATGAATCGAGGAAGTGGCTTTGCTACAGTAAACAGAAATGCGGACTTGGAGGCAGATTTAACGACGTTGATGGGCCCTGAACTCAAGAAAAAAAATCGTCAGGGGGGTAAGCCTCAACGGGAGAAGTCTTTATCAAGTTGCAAAGGAGCAGTACAAGGGCAGAGCACTTGACTCTCTTTGACTAGTTACTTCCATGTACATCATGGTGACCAGCTAGGCATCTCACTGACCGGCCACCTTTAAGAGACAGGAGTAACAGGAGGTGTAATGGAAACTGTTGCCTGGGTAACGAACAGGAGCTGAAGTATCCTGGCTGGGGATGGAGGGCATTTTCCGTCTCAGTTCACACTACCCTTCAAAGCCTAAGTCTTGCCCTAAGGCTAGGAGTCCATCAGTGGTACACACCTCTTGCTTGCTGTAGATGATCAAATTACCCAAGCACAGCTGAACTCCTAATTCCCGTCTGTCAACCTTGCTCCTTTCTCAGGGTGCACCACTTGGCAGGGACCCAAACTCGTCTGAAACATTTATTGGGAAGAGCAATTGCATTGATTACTTCCAAGATTCGCTCTCGCAAACAGAGCTGGGATACGGGGCCCGACTGCTGCCTGCATGGCCACCGGCTGGGGTCCACTTGTTGACAGCCGATGCTCTCCCCTGCCTGCCCTGACTGGAGAACTAAGTGGCTAAGAGCTAGCCAGTCTTGGGACAGAAGGAGGAGTCGTGGGCATGGGAGGACAAGTTGATCCTAAAGTCATGGGGTAAGATAGCAGTGACCAGAATGAGAAAACACCTCAGAGCTAAAGGCCAGATGTTTTGCATGGTATGTTCGGATGTTTGCTATCTCCTCGCCTCTAGTTATCACACAGGACCACGGAATCCGCCTTTCTAATTCACAAACATTGAGTGTCGCATTTTACTTCTGTGAGCCCATCATGGCTCTCTTAAGGTGCACAGCCCTTGAGACTTACTGGCAGAAATGAAGGTGGGATGCATACGGGGGCATCTAGTACTTTCTCCTTTCCTTCTTTCCACCATATTTTCTTTTTTAAAAAAATGGTCAGTGAATGCCCAGTGTAGTAAGTTTCATTTGGGATACCAAAGGGCATTTTTGAGGGTATCTCTGTTTTCAAGGATTGCATAGCCTGGGAAAATTAAACAAATGCAAAAAATAAAAGTTAAATGTTTAATACTACAACTATTACTAATAGGGACAACAATGCAATTTGTCTCACAAGATAGGGTGGGAATTATTCAATGCAAAAGGGAAATGTAACCTGGGTGTAGGGAAAGGAAGAGTAGGGGCTCAAGAAACACTTCAGAAAGTCGCGGGACTGTGATAGAGTTGTCACGGGAGCACAGGTATAGGCTAAATAGAGCCAAAGGGGCACCTGTTAGGGCCCAGACAGAGTTCCTGAAAAGCTTTGCACTGTTGGGAAAGATCTGCCTGTGCCTTCTCCAGAGCAAGACCAACGCTGTTTAGCATGGAATCTAAGCAAAGGGCTGGAGCCCTACAGCGTGTGCTCTCTGCTGGATTAATTCCCAATGCATGCGTGTGACTTGAGGAGAAGCCACAAAAGCACCCATATTCAGCCCCTCGAGCTGGCGCGGCACGTTTGATATGGGAGATGCAGGCAGAGGGCGTTGTGCTTGCTTCGCTCTGCTTGGATTTTTAAAGTCCAAAAAGAACAGCGTAGATAGATGCTGTGAGCCACTATCTGGGAAGTGAAGCGTTTTAGGGGAGGATGGTGGGGACGGGAGGCTGTGCGCCTGTGACTTAGCTACAGGCGGCTCCATGAGACGTCACGCAGGCCTCTCGCTCTCCAGTTCTCCCTTCAGCTACAGTCCATCCTGGCAGCCTGTGAGCACAGGGGCTTTCAGTGAGTTACAGCCTAAGTGTTTCTTTTTAAGAGCTGCTCATGAGCCTGGAATTAATATTCCTTGTAGTAAAATCAAGGGGCTATAAATCAAGATAAGGTGATTTGCTCGACTCTGGCCCAGGACTACAACTAATGAGTCGTTGAGAAGAAATGGCCCCAAACCTGTGTCTGCCCAATTTCCTAACTTTAGAGTTAGAAAGAAAAAAATTAAGAAATGACTTTTCGAAATACTCTACTACATGGAAGATTATAGATCTGCAAGGGAAATAAAACAATGAAATACTCTGCCCTGAGACCTTGTTTTCTCCTGTGAACTTAGTTCAATTTAGATGGAAGAGCTGTCTTTCCTCCTTCCTGCTTGTAAATAGGAGCCTATAATCTGATTGGCTCCACTGTCCACAGCGTTACATTTTTTCTGCAGTAGCACAGTTACACATATGCCCCACAGTTTGAGATCTCATTGTTAATTTGCTAGGTTTATTGAGTTATTTTTTTTTATTACACTCTTCAGAGGCAGAAGTAGGGAAAAGAATCCAATTTCTGATGCAGCTTTAATCTAGTGAATACTGTTGGGAGCCAGGAGAAATGCAGCCGTAAATTCAAAAGGCACAAAAGAAACCCTTGGATGAGAGAGGGGTCTGCAAGGAAGGTTTCCTCCTGTCCCTTGGACTTATCAAGCTGATGAGGAACACACATTTCCTAGTGATGAGCAACGCAAGCTATAGGCGCACAAGCACCCAGTTAGTCGGGGAGCTTGATCTTACGTTCTTGTACTATCCAAGTCTCAGGGCCCAGGGTCTAGGGCAGGTTCCCAGTTCTGAGCAGACTTCTACCACTGGTTGTTAATAGTGACTAGGGGCTGGGGAGATAGCTCAGTGGAATAAGTGCTTGCCTGGCGAGCACAAGGCCCTGAGTTTAATATATGGTTCCACCAAAAAAAAAAATTAGTTCCCAGTCTACACGTGGCGGTCTCTGTCCTTAGTGATCCCAAGTGAGCCTGCTTGTGAGTTGAAAAGACAAGTCATTCTGCTCAGAAGGCTCACCAGGTAGCTTTCTTGTTCTTCTGTCTAGAGTGCCTAGAATCATGCTTGGAGAAGAGGAGGTCTGTGGTAGGCATTCACGAACCGAAATTGTCTTTAGGCATCTAATGGACGCTGCCGCTGTGGTTTTGTTTGCTGAATGAGTCAGCAGAAGAACCGAGAGCATTTTGATGGTGAAGTTGCTTAGGACAGCTTCACAAGTGTAAAGAGAATTTATCTAGCTGGGAGGACAGGACTTCTGCCTGTGCCTGGGAGAGTGTTTCTCAAAGAGATTAGCTTTGGAATCAGCAGTGTGAATGAAGAAAATCTCCAGTAAGGGCCGGGGAGATAGCTCAGTAGAATAAGTACTTGCCTGGTAAGTGCAGCGTCCTGAGTTCAATTGCTGGTACTGCAAAAAAAGAAAATAAATAAAATAAAATAAAATAAAGTAAAGTAAAATAGAAAGAAAGAAAGAAAGTAAAAAAGAAAGAAAGAAAGAAAGAAAGAAAGAAAGAAAGAAAGAAAGAAAGAAAGAATATCTCCAGCCAACATGGGAAGATAACATCTAATCAGAGGCTGGCCTGGGTAAAACAAACGCGTGAGAAAAGGGCGAGTTCTCGCTTTCCCTTGACCGGAGTCAGCTGTGTCTTCCGGCTCTCACATAGCCAGAGCTCTCAGTTCCGGGGCCTCTGCATGGCGCGACTTAGCTCAGCGGTGCTGTGGTACACTAGCTCTGGCTGGGAGGGGAGTTATAGCCTCTGCGCCCCTGCTCCGCTTGGACTTGAGCTGAATTACAGCACAGCATTTTCTGGTGCACTAGATCAAGACCGGTGTGGTTTAGGCCCCGTCCACCTCCCGAGTTCCGTACGTAGGTCAGTCTCACCATCAGACCCCGCCTGTGTGTCGCCCCTGTTGTTTTGCTTCCTCGGAGAGCTCTGACTCACCTAATCGCTATTGAACTTCCCGTCTTCTTTAACTCAGCTTGATGAAGTAGAGAGATAGAGGAGTCTTTCTTTGTTTTCTACATGAATTATAAATTGTACAATTCTCAAAAATCCCATTCCTTAAGTATTTTTTCCCCAATGAGCCTTTTCAGCCTTGATCCTTAATCCACGCACTGAAATCATGGCTAGAGCTGTCTTATAAATTTCTAAATGGACACAGTGGAGCTGAATTTCAAATGTTCATGCTCAGAATATCCAAATACACGTGGGGCTGTGGGAAGGCAGGCCACGCTTGGGCGGATCCAGGCACACCCCGTGCTCCCTTCCCAGGGCCCCAGGGACCCTCTGCCAGGATCACATCTATCGGGGGAGTTTCGTGTATGCGGCCCTGGCCCTGGGTCCCTGTGTGCTTGCCGACGCTTGCACCTGCTTCTCCGTCTCGAGCCCCTGAGCTCAGCTGCACGCGCAGTTATCCGCGCCATGAAGGCAGATCGCACCTCGTATCGGTGTTCGCTCTCTCTTGCACAGCTGCTCCGTCTGATAGCTATTCGTCACGCAATGCATGTTTTCAAATAAAGGGGCGAAGCTGTTCAGTAATCTAGCATGACCTGGCAAACCAAACCAAACAAAAGCAAACAAAAAACCCCAAACAAACAAACTACCATGGCAGAAGGAGACTCCAATGCAAAGCTGCTTCTGGCATCTCGGGGATTCAATTGCCCTGAGGAACTTACCTGAAGCCCGCCTTGAGGGCGGTGGCCTGGGCTCTCGGGGAGGCGCGCGTCCCCATTCCCGACGTTTCTCCGGGGCTGAACGGGTGTGGGCAGCATTCTGAGGGCGGAGTTGGTGCCTTTGCCCTCTTCCCCGTCTCCTGCACAGGATGCGTGGTGAGCGAGCTGCTCCAGCGCGGCCTCGCAGGAAAAGGCGGCAGCATGCACGGCGCTCAGGCTCGCTCTGGCCCTGCGAGGACACAGCTGCATTGGCAGGGACGGGAGGGCAGCAAAGCTCTGCAGCTAGAATCCTGTGCCAGCCCAGAGGAAAACTACCATCGTTTCCACCCGCGCCTCCAGACCTGCCACAGCTCCCGTGGGATCTGAGCTTTGGTGCCCGTGGCTGGCCGCATGAGCCCGAGTGGGTGAGCACGGATGAGCAGGTATGCAAGGCATGATGGGAAAACTCAGTGAAGGCCTGAACTTGAGAAAACCTATCACAATAAAACACGCATTGTTACTAATCTCTCTCAAAATATCCGCTTGCTTTGCACGCACTCTCTCATTGCTCCCGCCGCGTTCCAAAGCGGGCTAGAAGTTGTGTTTCTCATGGCTGTCTGCGGTTGCCCTGCTGTGGCCGTTTCTGTGCCCTTGTAGAACTTAAAACATTTATCTTTCGGGTCATCTTGCCTACAGGAGGGGCCAGAGCTACAGAGAGTGCCGGACCCAGCAGGAAGATGAAGACGCACTGCAGGCTTCTGCAAGCCTGCGTCTGCGTCGGATGGTAGCTGCGTTTACCACACGTGCCGCACTCACCATAGTTTCGATCATGCGGCTTAGAGGCAGTCATGCCAGAGGGCTGCTGCAGCTGCTTTGGAGGTGGAAGAACGGAAGAACCGGCCCGTGCAGAGAGCAAGGTGAACGGCAACGTGTCTCGCAGCGGAATGAACGAATTTAAAGACATTTTGATTTCAGCACATGTTGTAGGACTTGGATTTTCCTGTCCTGCGCTCCACAGCTTACAGTATGGCCACATCCAGGGAACACTTCAAAGCCATAAAAGCTGCCGTATTTACTGAAAGGTGGATGCCATCATGTGTCACGTAAACACACGTCCAGCACACCGCCGAGTCGTCCACGCAAGAACGGTCGGCAGTGATGTTGAACTGTCAGAAGCCGAGAGGCGAGCCTGGTCCTTGCTCTGACCCCAGGGGCCGCCTCCCCTGCGCCCCTGTAGGATCCTTTGGGCCTGCTCCAGAATGGCCTCCAATCACCTCAAGTAATTAGCAGTGTGGCTCTCGGCTGCCTGCTTCCCCTGCCTGACGTGTTTTGGTACCGCTCCGAGGCCCGTGTGGGGAATTCTTTCCACATTCTCCACTCCAGGTTTCTGGATTTCTCAGTCTTAGAGACATCCAGAGTGACCCTCCAGGAACCCCTACTGCACCTGTCTGGATGCTGATGTCATAGGGCCCCACTGTTCCTACTGTGAAACTAAATCCCAGCTCCACAATCACAGCTAGGGAGTGGGGACACCAACAGGCTTCCAGACACCATATGGAGGTGGAACCCCAAAGAGCGGTGCTGCCAGAAGCGAACCAGGAGGGCGTGGTGGGAGCAGCACAAGGTTGGGAGACAAAGGCAGGACAGATGGCTCAGTTGTACTGCTAAGGGGTTTGGAGAGAGAGAGAGAGAGAGAGAGAGAGAGAGAGAGTGAGACAGAGACAGAGAGAGAGACAGAGAGAGGCAGAGAGACAGAGAGTCAGAGAGAGGCAGAGAGAGACAGAGAGCTAGAGATAGACAGAGGCACACAGAGAGAGACAGAGACAGAGAGAGAGACAGAGACAGAGACAGAGACAGAGAGAGACATAGAGATAGAGATACACAGACAGAGGCAGACAGAGAGAGACAGAGATGAGAGAGAGAGCATGAGACAGAGGCAGAGAGAGATAGAGAGACATAGAGATAGAGATACACAGACAGAAGCAGAGAGAGAGAGACAGAGATGAGAGAGACAGAGGCTGAGACAGAGGATGAGGGAGACAGAGAGAGAGTGCACTTGGTGGAACTGATGGCTTGAAGACCAGCAAGGCCTCAGGTGATGGGGACAGGAGAGCAGAAAGTAAGCTAGGTGCACCGTGGGACTGTGGCGTTTAGGATGACTTCTGCTGGGGAGCAGATCCTGAAAACTAATATTCAAGTCTTTGGCCGGGACTCTCTTGCTCTCAGGGAGAAGTTACGTGGCCTGAGGAGCTCAGGAGAACCCAAGCAGAGATCAGCTGGGTGAGGGCCCTAGTCACCCCCAAAGTTAGAGGAGGAGAAGCTTACTTCGGCCCATAGTTTGGAGAGGTTTCAGTCCGCAGTCAGCTGGCCCCACGGCAGGGTGATGCGGCAGAGGATCTGTGGTAGGTGGAAGGCAGGAAAAGAAGCCGTCAGCAAGCAAGCTGCATGAGCTCGGCCTCTTCCTGCGCCTCACATCAGATGCCCAAGGAGGGGTGGGGTGGCATTCCCGCTCTTAAGCCGAGCACCCTTCATCCTAGCGGCGTATCATGACCTAACCCTAGTGTCACACCCTTGTTCCCAGCTGCACAAGCCCTAGATGCCGACCCTCCAGAGAGGCTATGGGGTGACACCCAGACACAGCCGCAACACGGGTCAGCTACATAGTAGCATACACTGCTCAACGCTCATTGAATATAAAGGATGTGAAAGTTGGATTCAGGAAAAAAAATTCAGGGGTGGAAAAGATGCATAGAAAGGAAGGGGAAGATTCAATAAGGAATTTAATGGATAAAACTAGCTTCCGGAAGAATTTGCTCACAAGGTAGAAGGAATCAATACTCTACGATCTCCCAGGCTGACCACAACCCACCTACATCCAGAGTTTCAGTTATGTAAAGAGGTGAGAGAGATTTGCCAACGCATTCTAAGTAGAACAGGAAGACACAGGCTGGCCCGAATTAAAATTAGACCCTCAAGTATATCGTGGCTTTGGGCCAACTAAAATCCTCAAGCCTGAAAGTACTCCTAAGTAAGTCCAGGGCTCAGTCACCCCACAGGGCAGAGGTCAGCCTTTGCCACCCCACATTCTCATTGCTCTGGCTATGCCATGAGAGTTACCAAACTGGCGAGGCCCAGGGCAAACGCTGCTTCTGAGGGAGCTTGCACTCCCTGCCGCGGAGCTGTGGGCTGAGCAGAAGGAAGCTGGAAATAGCAATATCCAGACAGGAGGTGCTGCCGAGGCTCTGTTTTAGCTTCATGCATTATGCCTTTGTTTTAAAAGAGGCAAAGCGCTAAGGAAGGAACTGGAACAAGTTGCTCTGGGCTGGTGACAAACCCTGTGGGCTGGTTCATGGCAAGAGGATCTGCAATCCCATTGTCAGCTCCGCCCGCTCTTTTCTGTCATGTCAAGGCGATCCGGGGATCTTTTAAAAGAATGTGTGCAATTCTTTGATCAAATATCTATTAGTAACATGCTACAGGGGGCTGGGGAGATAGCTCTGTGGCACAAGTCCCTGCCTGGCAAGTGCAAGGTCGTGAGTTTGAACCCATCCTGAAAAAAATAAATAGTAACATGCTATGTGTTAGATATAGACAAACATATTCAGATGGTGAGGTCTCTGCACATGAGGAACTCATAGTCCAGTGGGAAGGGCAAATCTTACATCAGAAAGCGGGTCGTAGGACACGTGTGGGGAATATTCCACCTGGTTGGTATTAGGCAGCACAGAGGATGGACGCTAGTTCTAGGAGTGGGCTTTGCTTACCCTGTCCAGATCAGCGTCTTTAATGGGCTGTTTTATACTGGATGCTGCGGATGTGCTGTTTGTAACTATGTAAGAATCTTTAGACAGGTGTAGTACCTACCTCTGGCCTTAGCCCATCTGCGGGGAGGCTACTAGCTTGACTGCACACAGGCATGAAAGGAGGCTCTGAGCCATCAAATATGCTGCCAGACTCAGTGAGATTCAGAGCCACCTGGAAGGCGTCGTAGATGCGAGCCCCTGATCCCTACCTCCAGAGGTCCTAACTCTCTAGGTCTGGATGAGGCTGCAGGAAGTGTTTTTAGCAAGTGTCCTAACTGGGTAAGGGAGATAGCTGAGTAGAATAAGCACTTGCCTGGCAAGTGCAAGGTCCTGAGTTCAATCCCTGGTATTGCAAAAAAAGAAAGAAAGAAAGAAAGAAAGAAAGAAAGAAAGAAAGAAAGAAAGAAAGAAAGAAAGAAGATCCTGAATGCTGCTGAGGCTGGCCTTCCTTGAGAACCTTGGCTCCTGTCTGGTCATCTTTCCAGGCCTCATGAACTAACTTAGGTGCGGTGTGAGTAAGCTTCTCCATTAGTGGGATAAGAATCCTTGCCGCTTAAAACTTAAAGGAGGAGATGGATTCTTTTGTCTCACAATCTCAGAGTGCTTAATCCACAGCTGGCTGGACTCAAGGTAGAAACATCTGGCTGGCAAGGTGTGGTGGTGCCCAGCTGTTCAGTGCGGGGGGAGGGGGTTAGGGAGCAGAGCACAGGTCTGTAGAGGTCTACTCTCCCAAGTCACGCAGCTCAGGCCCTGCCTCCGCTAAGAGGTCCTGCTCCCCCAAAGGCGCACGCTCAATATACGGCGTGAACCCAGTGGGGTGTGGCATGAACGCCAGTAAGTTCTTCCCCTTGGGAGTACAGCACCCATGCGATCCCATTCCCCTCCAAGAGTCTTTCAGTTCCATCAATGAGCCTCTCAAGATGGACTGGCACAAGGTCCCCTTGCAGATGCTTCCCTCAGCCTCTGTCCATGGAGGCTGAAAATCCTCCGCTGCAGAATGGGTGCCCTAAGCTACACTCTGCGGCTGGCTATGTCGCGGTGGGCATGAGTGGCACATGAAGCCATGTGATACTCGCTGATGCACAGGGTGGCTGGCCCCCAGCATGGTCTCTGACACATCTGCTCTCCGTGAACATCTTCTGACAGCAGTTGAGCTGCCTATGAAGACTCCTTCTTCCACTGAACCCAGAGGACACGGTACTGATCTCAGCAGAGGCTAACTGTTCCTCTTGGAGGATGAGTAATGATGCCTAGAAGGTGAGGAAAAGTATACCTTGAAAATGATCATGCCTTTTCTAAAGGCCATCTCGGCTCAACAGACAGATAGTAGATGCATGTTATTATACCCACATTGTGTAACGGGACTGAAAAATAACTTCTAAAAGCGTTCCTTGAACACTTATAACTAGGAAAAAAATCTGAGACACTCTGCTTCAGAGTAATATGTCTGAAAAAATTCTAAGATCATCATTCCATGATCAGGGTCTCTCTAACATGAAGATTATGGTCTCTACTAAGAGTTTAGATTCACTCACTGTGCAGGAGATAGAGTGGTATATAGCAGGTACTCAATAAATATCTGTTAAAAAATAAATTACTCCTCTAAATTCCCATCTTCAGAACAGTCATGGCTCATCCTTTCTGTATAGATTCCCTGCTGTCCAATTAGGTTTGCATTCTCCCTATCTTGTATTAATTACTCCAGGAAAACAAAACTCCCTTAGTTGAATGCTTTATGGACAATAGAACAACCTCTGTGACAAATTGCAATGATCCAACTTTGACTGGCTTAGTCTGTGAAGATCTTGGATAGTCTTGACACTCTTCCAGCCTATTAGTAACTTCAGAGTGTGTGGGGTATCGATGGAGAAAGAAGGAAGAATAAACTTCTTTTGCTCTGTTCCAAGCCAGGGGTGGCCGTCCACTATGGCAGCTCCTGTTGGTCTTAGGCATGCATGGCATGAGTACCTCTAACGAGCCTGAACTAAACCAGGAAAATCTGCTTGTGAAGGAAGCATGGACTCTGAAAATCATATGGAGACATTATTGAGGGCTTTAAAAAAAATAGGGCTTCAGGAGATGAATGTTTTTTCTATTCAGTGTGCAGTTATTAATATTCCTTCCAAGACCAGAAGTTGTTCTTACTTTCCCACTTGCGATGAGTTCTTTCATCCCCTTCTTTAAGCTGTACTTTCCCCCTCCGTTGTATGCCTGGGCTCTTTCATTTCTCTACTCCCAGTCACTGCCCGTTTTCCTTCGGGTGATTTCTGCAGCATTTAGCACCTGTTCCCAAACACTTTCCCTGCTCGCTCTAGCCCAGTGTTCTCTTCCCTTGTTGCTGTGTCAGCGCTGCGTGTTGCGCATGTGCACAGCGTCTCAGCAAGCAGCTCCTTCTCCCTGTAAACCATAAAGCCTGACGCCGGGGTGGGGTGGGGGGGAGGTTGTGTCTGGGTGTCAGGCGGAGGCTGTGGAGCAGGAGAGAGCGGGACGGGAGGAGCGCCCCTCCGCGGCCGTCTGTGAGCGGCAGCACACTGGATCATTTCTCAGAGCACAGCAGGTGGCCTGCAACTGGTAGCGAAGATCCATCTTCCCGTCACCTTGCTGGACTAGGGAGGCCTCTGCATCTCGGACTTTTCTGTTGGGCATTTCTCCTGACAGCTTTGGATTAAAATGACACTGGACTTGATAGGACCACCGAGTAGAGCTAGTTTTCTTGATTTTGCCTTAGAAAAGGCTTAATCTGATGTGGGATATGGTTAAGTGCTACAAGTAGCAGCGTTATTTCTTTGAGCCAAAAGAAATCAAAAGAACAGAAAATGTGGGACACCACCGAGTTATAGGCTGTATCGGTACAGATTCTTTTATGTCCTGGGTCCTCACTGACCTTGAAGGGCTAAGGGCAAAATATTGGCTATCCTTGTAGCTCTTCATTTTCTCTAATATTGTGTTCTGCAAACTAAAGTTGTTAATCCTCCAGAAGGGAAGCTTAATGATATTATGCCCTATAACTTATTCATTTGAGCTTAATATCATTATTTTTCTGAATATCTAACACCTTAAGCATAACATGAAACAGGAATTTTCCATTAATCATTGATATTTAAATTTTAAATCCCTATAGAATGTGAAAAAATTATGTATTCTTACACAGAAATTTAGGAATTTGACCATTCATAAAATTGTAGCTTTAAAAAAATCTCCTATGGCTTTTTTGTCTCTTATTCTCTTTTATTACTTTTTAAAAAACATTTACTTGAGAAAGAGTAAAGCACTAATTGATATAACATTAGAAGTAGTACACCTTTAGAAGGTCAGAATGATAGGTATTTCAAGCATAGTTTTAGTATTACACATTGCTGTCATCAGTGTAGTTGCTTAGGGAGATTATAGGGCCACAGAGGAAAGTGACCGACGATGCGTAGCATGCCTCAGGAGAGTCACCTAGAGAGAAAACATTCTCTCAGCTTTCATGGAGAACAAATCGGTCAACCAATGGCCATGACTCATCCAGATGGCTGACGCTAACAAAAGTTCTACAAAATGCTGTGTGTGGTTTCAGGGTAAATCCTGAGGGGGATTTGACTGACCTTTTCAGATTCAATTTGTTGTATAGGTCTTGCTTTATCTTAGTCTTAACCATCCAGCCAAAAAGTATAATCATGAGGTATAAAAAATAAAACCATATTAATATTCTTAGTTGTAAAAGGCTTAAATCAATAGCCTCCAATATTGCCAGTTGTGCTGTTATAGACTATTCAACTATATATACAGCTACATTCTCTTTTTTCAATGAGAAGAAAGATTTGCACTAATAGTGTTTAGACAAGATATCATGTCTGCATCTTGTACTCTGAACAACTACTACGGGGACAACAATATGCAATGCATTAATTGTTTTGTCTCCCCTACTAACCTGTTGTGAAACTGTCTCATTGCTATTTCTTTCTCACTAATATTAATAAAAATAAAAAAAGAAATCAAAAGAAACAAAGATGGTCACTACATACAGGTAAAAGGAACAGTGCAATGGGAAAAAGTAATGATAATAAATATTTATGCACCAAGCTGGTGCACCCAGCCCTATAAAACCAACAAAAAATATTGAATTTAAAAGGACAGGTAGGCCCGGCAGGATGGCTGAGTGGTCTAAAGCACCTGCTTGGGAAAGCTTGGGTGGCTTCAGGGACTGCGGTTCGATCCCTGGCACCACATGCTGCGCCAGCCCTGCCCTCGGGGTGGGCTGAGCCGGCCATAAAAATGAGTGAATAAACAAAGGTTCTGAAACAAGAAAAAAAAATATAAAAAATTCTAAAAAAAAAAAATTAAAAGGACAGGAGATACAACTGCAATCACAGTGGGGGACCCCAATATCCCACCCTCATAATTAGACAAGTGAAGCAGACTAAAAAGAAAATCAACAGAGGAACATCAAAATTAAACCATAATCAAGAGGATGGACTCAACAGATAGCGACAAACTATTTCATCATACAACAATAGAACACCCATTTTTCTCAGTGGCACATGAAAGTTTTTCCAAAATAGACAATATTTTAATTCATCAATCTGTTCTAAAAATATAAAAGAGAAAATAGAATGAAGTTGCAAATTGACAGCAAAAAAAAATCTATAGAAACTGTATAAACACATGAAGAGTAAATCATACATGTACTTAATAATCAATGGATCACAGAAGAAATCAAGGAAAAGTAAAATCTCTAAAATCAGGTGGCAATAAAAGCATGTCATGCCAATTCCTGTGGGACACCGGGAGGGCGGGTCTAACATGGATGCTCTGAGCTGTGAGCGTACACACAAGAACTGCACAACCTCAGACAGTCTAAGGCTGCCTCTCAGGGTCCTAGGGGAAGCCCAAGCACATCTGCAGTTAACGGAAGGAAAGGAAGTGCAAAGATGAGCGTAGAGATGAATGAAATTGAGACGAAATCAGTATGAGGAGTTGATGGAAAAGAAGTCGATTCTATGAAGGCATGAGCAGGGGATCTGGAGGTGCAGGGACAAGAGGGAGGGGAGGCAAAGACGAAGCAAACAGGACCTATGTGCAGAGGTAGGCAGGGCTTCACAGTGGGGTGTTGGCTCTGTATCATGAAGATCTGCTGATGGAAGCGGGTACAGCATTATGTTTCCCCTGGGAAAATCAAGAATGCCAGAGAGGAGACTGCATTTAAATTGAAACCTACAGGTTTGGAGCTGGTGTTTCAGAGGGCAAGTTATGTAGAAAGTAAAATTAAAGAGAAAGACAATTAAACATTTATATAAAAGATTAGGTGAAGAGAGGATTAACTTATTGAAAAGATCAGTACTAGCGGACAGGGGTAGGGAGGTAGGTTAAATGTCTGGATGAGGGCCAGCAAGATAGCTCAGCAGACTAAAGCACTGGCTTAGGCAAGCTTAGGCCAGCTCACGAACAATGGTTCGGTCCCCGGCACCATATGCTGCACCAGCCAACCCCCCCAGTCCCCCAGGGTGAGCTGAGCTGGCCAGATGCCCAGTGTGGTGGTGCCCAACTGTAATTCCAGGCTGGAGAGGCTGAAAGCAAGAGGATCACTATGATGCTGAACTGTATAGCCAGGCCCTGCAACAGCCACATACATACATACATATATACATATATACATATATACATATATACATACATACATATATACATACATACATACATACACACACACATACATACATAATATATGAATAAATAAAGCAAAAATAAAACTGGATGAAGAAGCCTGCTTTTTGTTTAGGGTTTTCAATAGAAACAATAAATGTTTCCACTTTTGAGTTTAAAAATCCCTTCAGGAGGCTTAGATTCAATAGCCTCCAACGTCACAAGCTTCACTGGTGGCACACTGCAATTGCAAAACCTTTGATTGTATATGTATCTGCTTCCTTTTAGTCCAAAGAGAAGTATATTCTTTCCTGTTTTTTTTTCTTTCTTTCTTTCTTTTTTCTATGCAACATTAATAGGGAGGTGGGTCATGCCCACACACTGCACT
>PVJA010025383.1:0-30910 GCA_004027025.1 Myocastor coypus
GTGTGTTAGGCTTAGCATTAGGGGTTTAGTGTTATGGTTAGTTTTAGGGTTACATTCAGGGGTAGCTTTAGGGTTAGTGTTAAGTTTAGTGTTCAAGCTAGGGTTAGGGTTAGGGTGCAGTTTAGGTTTAGCATTAGAGTGTAAGATTTAGTGTGTTAGGCTTAGCGTTAGGGTTTAGTGTTATGATTAGTTTTAGGTTTATGTTCAGGTTTAGGTTTCGTGTTAAGTTTAGGGTTCTAGTTAGGATTAGGGTTAGTCAGAGGCTTAGATTTAGCCGGAGAGTGTAAGTTTTAGTGTGTTAGGCTTAGCGTTAGGGGTTTAGTGTTATGGTTAGTTTTAGGGTTATATTCAGAGATAGCTTTAGGGGTAGTGTTAAATTAGGGTTCTAGTTAGGGTTAGAGTTAGGCTTAGGTTTAGCGTTAGTGTGTAAGGGTTAGTGGGTTAGAGTTAGCATTAGGCTTTTAGTGTTATGGTTAGTTTTAGGTTTATGTTCTTTGATAGGGTTAGGGTTAGTGTTCTTGTTAAAGTTAGGGTTAGTGTTAGTCAGGTTAAGCGTTAAAGTGTAAAGTTTAGTGTGTTAGGTTTAGCGTTAGGGGATTAGTGCTATGGTTATTCTTAGGGTTATGTTCAGGCATAGGTTTAGGGTTAGTGTGAGGGTTGGGGTTCTCATTAAGGTTAGGGTTAGGGTTAGGCTTAGGCTTAGGTTTAGCGTTAGAGTATAAGGTTTAGTGTGTTAGAGTTAGCATTAGTGGTTTAGTGTTGTGGTTAGTTTTAGGGTTTAGGGATAGGGTCACACTTTAGATTAGGGTTACTGTTTGTGTTAGGGTTCTAGCTAGAGTTAAGATGGGGTTAGGGTTATGGCTAAGCTTAGGTTTAGCATTACAATGTAAGGGTTAATGTGTTAGGGTTAGTGTTAAGGTTATAGTGTCATGTTTAGTTTTCTGTTTATTTTCTGGGATAGCGTTAGGGTTAGTATTAGGGTTAGGGTTCTATTTAGTTTAGGGTTAATGATAGGTTTAGGTTAAGAGTTACAGTGTAAGGGTTAGTGTTTTAGGGTTAGCATTAGGGATTTAGTGTTATGGTTAGTGTTAGGGTTATTTTTAGGGATAGGGTCACAGTTCAGGTTAGGGTTACTGTTTGAGTTAGGGTTAGGGTATTAGCCTTCGGTTAAGCGTTAAAGTGTAAGGTTTACTGTATTAGGCTTAGTGTTAGGGGTTTAGGGTTATGGTTATTTTTAGGGTTATGTTTAAGGATTGATTATGGGTTAGTGTTATGGTTAGGGTTCTAGTTGGGGTTAGGGTTAGGGTGAGGCTTAGGTTTAACATTAGAGTGTAAGGTTTACTGTGTTAGGCTTAGCATTAGGGGCTTTTTGTTCTGGTTAGTTTTAGGGTTATGTTCAGGGATAGGTTTAGGTTTAGTGTAAGTGTTGGGGTTCTAATTAGGGTTAGGGTTACAATTAGGCTTAGGTTTAGTGTTAGAGTGTAATGTTTAGCGTGTTAGACTTAGCGTTTGGGGTTTAGTGTTGTGGTTAGTTCTAGGGTTATTTGCAGGGACACGGTTAGTGTTAGTGATAGGTTTAGTGTTCCTGTTAGGACTAGGGGGAGGCTTAGATTTAGCAGGCGAGTGTAATGTTTAGTGTGGTATGCTTAGCGTTAGGGGTTTAGTGTTACAGTTAGTTTTAGGGTTATGTTCAGGGATAGCTTTAGGGTTAGTGTTAAGGTTAGGGTTCTAGTCAGGGTTAGGGTTAGGCTTAGGTTTAGCATTAGAGTATAAGGGTTAGTGGATTAGAGTTAGGCGTTTAGTGTTATGGTTAGTTTTAGGTTTATGTTCTGGGATAGGGTTAGGATTAGTGTTAGGGTTAGTGTGATAGTTAATGTTAGGGTTAGTGTTAGGCTGATTTTAAGCGTTAAAGTGTAAGGTTTACTGTGTTAGGCTTAGCGGTAGGGGCTTAGTGTTATAGTTAGCTTTAGGGTTATGGTCAGGGATAGGTTTAGGGTTAGTGTAAGGGTTGGAATTATAGTTAGGGTTAGGATGAGAATTAGGCTTAGGTTTAGCGTTAGAGTGTAATGTTTAGTGTGTTAGACTTAGTGGTAGGGGTTTAGTGTTATGGTTAGGTTTAGGGTTATGTTCAGGGATAGGATTAGGGTTAGTGTAATCGTTGGTGTTCTGGTTAGGGTTAGGGTAAGGCTTAGGTTTAGCAGGAAAGTCTAAGGTTTAGTGTGTTAGCCTTAACGTTAGGGGTTTAGTGTTATGGTTAGTTTTAGGGTTATGTTCAGGGATACCTTTAGGTTTAGTGTTAAAGTTAGGGTTCTAGTTAGGGTTAGCGTGACGCTTAGGTTTAGCATTAGAGTATAATGTTTAGTGTGTTATACTTAGCGTTCAATGTTTAGTGTTATGGTTAGTTTTACAGTTATGTGCAGGGAAACAGTTAATGTTAGTGATAGGTTTAGTGTTCCAATTGCTGTTAGGGTTAGGCTTAGGTTTAGCATTAGAGTGTAAGGTTTAATGTGTTAGTCTTAGCATTTGGGGTTTATTGTTAGGGTTGGTTTCAGGGTTATGTTCAAGGATAGCTTTACGTTTAGTGTTAAGTTTAGGGTTCTAGTTAGGGTTAGGGTTAGTGTAAGGGTTAGGTTTAGCATTAGAGTGTAAGGTTTAGTGTGTTAGGCTTAGCATTAGTGGTTTAGTCTTATGGTTAATTTTAGGGTTATGTTCAGCGATAGCTTTTGGGTTAGTGTTAAGGTTAGGGTTTTTTTTAGGGTTAAGGTTAGGCTTAGGCTTAGGTTTAGCATTACAGTGTAAGGGTTAGTTGGTTAGTGTTATCGTTAGGCATTTAGTGTTATGGTGAGTTTTAGGTTTATATTCTGGAATAGGGTTAGGTTTAGTGTTAGGGTTAGTATTAGGCTTACATCAAGCGTTAAAGAGTAAAGTTTAGTGTGTTAAGGTTAGCATTAAAGGATTAGTGTTATGGTTAGTTTTAGGGTTATGTTAAGGGATAGGTTTAGTTGTAGTGTTAGGGTTGGGTTTCTACTTAAGGTTAGGGTCAGGGATAGGCTTTGGTTAAGCATTAGAGTGTAAGGTTTAGTGTGTTAGACTTAGCCTTAGTGGTTTAATGTTACGGTTAGTTTTAGGGTTATGTTTAGGGATAGGGTCACAGTTCAGGTTAGGGTTACTGTTTGAGTTAGTGTTCTAGTTAGAGTTAAGATTAGGGTTATGGTTATGGTTAGGTTTAGTTTTAGTGTTAGAGTGTAAGGGTGAATGTGTTAGGGTTAGTGTTAGGGGTTTAGTGTTATGCTTAGTTTTAGGTTTATTTTCTGGGATAGCATTAGGGTTAGTGTTAGGATTAGGGTTCTATTTAGGGCAGTGTTAGTGATAGGTTTAGTTTATGCATTACAATGTAATGGTTAGTTTTTAAGGGTTAGTGTTAGGGGTTTAGTGTTATGGTTAGTTTTAGGGTTATTTTTAGGGATAGGATCACAGTTCAGGTTAGGGGTACTGTTCGAGTCAGGGATAGGGTTAGTGTTAGCCTTCGGTTCAGCGTTATAGTGTAAGGTTTAGTGTGTTAGGCTTAGCATTAGGGGTTTAGTGTTATGCTTAGTTTTAGGGTCATGTTTAGGGATAGATTTAGGGTTAGTGTTATGGTTAGTGTTCTAGTTAGGGTTAGGGTTAGTGTTAGGCTTAGGTTAAGCGTTAAAGTGTAAAGTTTATTGTGTTATGCTTAGTGTTAGGGGTTTAGGGCAACGGTTAAGATTGTGGTTCGGGTTGTAGAGATAGTGACTTAGCATTAGGATTGGTGTGTTAGCGTTAGGGTTAGAGTTAGTGTTCCTGTTAGGTTTAGAGAGTTAGGCTTGGAGGTTTAGGTTTCGAGATAGGGATTGGGAGTTAGGGGTCGAGTGTAAGCGTTACTCTCCATGTGTTAGTTTTAGGTTTCGGTTTCGGTTTAGCCTTTGGGTTCGGGTTGGTGTTGAGGATGGGTTTAGGGTTTGAGTTTGGTCTCATGTTAGATTTCAGGTTAGGATTAGGGTTTGTGTTAAGTTCTGTGTTAAGATGAGTGGGTTAGTGTTACTGTGTTGGGCCTAGTGTTAGGGGTTTAGGACAACACTTAGGATTCTGGTCTGGGTTGTGAGATAGCACCTTAGCGTTAGGGTTGGTGTGTTCAGGTTAGGGTTAGACTTAGCGTTCCTCTTAGGTTTAGAGACTTGGGCTTGTGAAGTTTGTGTGTGGCTTAGGATGTAAGGGTCATATTTAGTTTTAGGAATAGGGTTTGGGTTCAATATGGTGTTGGGTTGGGGTTTAGATGTAGGGTTTGGGTTCATGTTAGGCTTCAGGTTAGGGTTAGGCTTCAGGTCAGTGTTCGTCTTAAGATTAGTGCATTAGTGTCATTGTGTTGGGCTTAAGGTTAGGTTGTTAGGGTTATGGTTAGGTCTCACGTTACTGTTGTACTGTTCGTGTTTTAAGAAGTAGGGTTGGTGTGTCAGGGTTCCGGTTAGGACTACGGTTAGTTTTAGGGTTTGCATTCACATTCAGGTTTTCCTTTCAGTTTGATTGTGAGGAACATGGGGTAAGGTTACTGTTTGTGTTTGCGTTTGCATTCGGAATGGGGCCTTAGAGTTAGGGTGTCAGCATGTAGGGTATGTTTACTGTATTAGAGTTATTGTTTCTCTTAGGTTTCGAGATAGGATTAGGGAGTTAGAGTTTGGGAGTATTATTTTTAAAATGTTTGGTTTAGGTTTAGGTTTAGGTTTTGGTTTAGACTTTGGGTTTGGGTTGGTGTTGGGGATGGGTTTAGGGTTCGAGTTTGGGTTCATATCAGACGTTGGGTTAGGATTAGTGTTTGTGTTAGGTTTTGTGTTACCATGTGTGGGTTAGTGTTAGTGCCTTGGGCTTAGTGCTACGGGTTTAGGGCAATGGTTATGATTCTTTATCGGGTTGCAGAGGTACCATCTTAGCGTTAGGGTTGGTGTGTTGGGCTTAGAGTTAGAGTTAGTGTTCCTGTTAGGGTTAGAGACTTCAGCTTGGACAGCTTGGGTGTGGCTTAGGATGTAGGGGTTATGCTTAGATTTAGGAATAAGGTTTGGGCTGAATATGGTGTTGGGTTGGGGTTTAGATGTAGGATTTGGGTTCATGTTAGGCTTAGGGTTCGGGTGAATGTTCGTCTTAAGGTTAGTGCATTAGTGTCATTGTGTTGGGCTTAAGGTTAGGTTGTTAGGGTTATGGTTAGGTATCACGTTACTGTTGTAGTTTTCGTGTTTCAAGGAGTAAGGTTAATGTGTTACGGTTACTGTTAGGGTTACGGTCAGTTTTAGGGTTTGGGTTCAGATTGGGTTTCTCCTTTCAGTTTCATTGTGAGGAATATGGGGTCTGGTTACTGTTTGTGTTTGCGTTTGGATTGGGGTAGGGGCCTTAGAATTAGGGTGTCAGCTTATAGGGTATGTTTACTGTATTAGAGTTAAGGTTTCTCTTAGGTTTTGAGAGAGGTTTAAAGAGTTAATGTTTGGGAGTATTATTGTTAAAATGTTAGGTTTAGGTTTAGGTTTAGGCTTAGGCTTTGGATTCGGGTTGGTCTTGGTGATGTGTTTAGGGTTCGAGTTTGGGTTCATGTTAGACTACAGGTTAGAATCAGGGCTTGTGTTAGGTTTGGTATAAGATGAGTGTGTTACTGTTAGTGTGTTGGGCTAGTGTTATGGTTTTAGGGCAATATTTAGGATTCTGGTTGGCGCTGGAAGAATAACATCTTAGCGTTAGGGTTGTGTGTTAGGGGTAGGGTTAGTGGTATTTTTCAGCTTAAGGTTAGACTTTCAGGCTTGTGGTTTCAGTGTTTGGTTTAGGGTATAGTGGTTATACTTAGGTTTACACATAGTGTTTGGCTTCAGGATGGTGTTGGCTTGGGGTTTAGATGTAGGATTTGGGTTCATGCTAGGCTTCAGGTTAAGGTTAGGGTTTGCGTTAGTGTTCGTCTGAATGTTCGTGGATTAGTGTCTGTGTTGGGGTTAGGTTGTTAGGGATATGGTGAGCAATCACGTTCCCATCGTAGTTTTGGTGTGTTAAGGATTAGGGTGAGTGTGCTACTGTTAGTGTTAGGGTTACGGTCAGTTTTAGGGTTTGGGTTCAGATTCGGGGTCTCTTTGCATACGAGTGTTATGATTATTGGGTCAGGTTTACTGTTGGTGTTTGCGTTTGCATTCGGGTTGGGGCCTTAGAGTTAGTGTGTCAGCATGTACACTAGCTTTACTGTGTTAGGGTTAAGGTTTCTCTTATGTTTCGAGATAGTGTTAGGGAGTTAGGTTGCGGTGTACGCATTACTCTTAAGGAGTTAGTTTGAGGTTAATGTTTAGGGTTAGGTTCAGGTTTTGTTAAGGTTTGGGTTCGGGTTCGTGTTGGGGATGGGTTTAGGGTACGAGTTTGGTTTCCTGTCAGACTTTGGGTTAGGTTTAGGGTTTGTGTTAAGATGAGTGGGTGAGTGTTATTGTGTTGCGCATAGCGCTAGGGATTTAGAGCAGTGGTTATGATTCTTTATCGGGTTGTACAGATAGCATCTTAGCGTAAGGGTTGGTGTGTTGGTATTAGGGTTAAAATTAGTGTTCCTTTTAGGGATAGAGACTTAGGCTAGGGGAGTTTGTGTGTGGCTTAGGATGTATGGGTTATAGTTAGCTATAGAATAGGGTTTCGGTTCAATAGGGTTTTGTGTTGGACTTTAGATGTAGAATCTGTTCATAAAAATTCCCAGGTGAAAAATTGGCAACTATTAGCTATGTTTCTCACACTAATTCTAAAAAAATTAAAGACTGATTCTTTTTGTTTGGTTTAACTCAATGTGGTCCACCTACTTCAAGCTTCATTTTGCCATCTGCACTATGACCATAGGATTTGGATTGATGTGAGGCTACAGGTTAGGGTTAGGGTTCGGGTTAGTGTTCGTGTTATGGTTAGTGGATTAGTGTCAGTGTGTTCGGGTTAAGGTTAGATTGTTAGGGTTATGGTTAGGTCTCACGATACTGTTGCACCTTTGGTGTTTTAAGAAGTAGGATTAGTGTTAGGGTTACGGTTAGGATTACAGCAGTTTTAGTGTTTGTGTTCACATTCAGGTTCTACTTTCAGTTCGATTGTGAGGAATATCGGTTCAGATTACTGTTTGTGTTTGCCTTAGCATTCGGATTAGGGCCTTGCAGTTATGGTGTCAGCATGTATGCTAGGTGTACTGTGCTAGGACTAAGGTTTCTCTTAGGTTTCGAAATAGGATTTGGGAGTTAGGGTTGGGGTGTAAGCGTTACTCTTAAGGTGCTCGTTTGAGGTGTAGGCTTAGGTTTAGGATTTGGCTTCAGGTTGGTGTTGCGTATGGGTTTAACATTCGAATTTGGGTTCATGTTAGAGTTTGAATTTGGATTAGGATTTGTGTTAGGTTTTGTGTTAAGATGAATGGGTTAGTGTTAGTGTGTTGGGCTTAGTGTTAGTGGATTAGGGCAAAGGTTTTATGATTCTTTTTCTCCTTGCAGAGATAGCATGTTATTGTTAGGGTTGGTCTGTTAGGATTAGGGTTAGAGTTCGTGTTCCTCTGAGGAATCAAGTGTTAGACTTGGGCAGTTTGGGTGTGGTTTAGCATGAAGGGGTTCTGCTTAGTTGTAGGACGAGGTTTTGGGTTCAATATGGTCTTGGCTTGGGGTTTAGATGGAGGATTTGGGTTCATGTGAAGCTACAGGTTAGGGTTAGGGCTCAGGTTCTTGTTCGTATTATGGTTAGTGGATTAGTGTCAGTGTGTTGGGGTTGAGGTCAAGTTGTTAGGGTTATGGTTAGTTGTCATATTACTGTTGTAGTTTTGGTGCTTTACGAAGTAGGGTCAGTGTGTTAGGATTAGGGTGAGGATTACGGTCAGTTTTAGGATTTGGGTTCACATTCTGGTTCTACTTTCAGTTCGATTGTGAAGAATATTGGTTCAGGTTACTGTTTGTGTTTGCGTTTGCATTAGGGTTGGGGCTTTAGAGTAAGGTGTCAGCATGTATGCTAGGTGTACTGTCTTATGGTTAAGGTCTCTGTTAGATTTCGAGAGAGGTTTTGGGAGTTAGGTTTGGGGTGGAAGCGTTACTCTTAATGTGTCAGCTTTAGGTGTAGGCTTAGGTTTAGGATTTAGGTTCGGGTTGGTGTTGGGGATGGGTTTAACGTTCGAGTTTGTGTTCATGTTAGACTTCGGATTAGGATTAGGGTTTGTGTTACATTTTGTGTTAAGATGAATAGGTTAGGGTTAGTGTGTTGGGATTAGTGTTAGTGGTTTGGGCAACGGTTATGATTCTTTTTCTCGGTGAAGAGATAGTATCTTAGGGTTAGCATCTTTCTGTTAGGATTGTGGATATACTTAGTGTTCCTTTTAGAGTTAGAGTGTTAGGTTTGGGCAATTTGGATGTGGTTTAGTGTGTATGGGTTATACTGAACTTTAGGAATAGGTTTTGGGTTCAATATGGTTTTAGGTTGGGGCTTAGATGTACGATTTGGGTTCATGTGAGGCTTCACGTTAGGGTTAGGGTTCGGGTTAGTGTTCGTGTTATGGTTAGTGGATTAGCGTCAGTGTGTTTGGGTTAAAGTTACGTAGTTAGGGTTATGGTTAGGTCTCACGTTGCTGTTGTAATTTTGTTGTTTTAAGAAGTATGACCCGTACATCCTAATCCACACACAAACTGGCCAAGCCTAAGTCTCTAAACCTAACAGGAACACTAACTCTAACCCTAACGCCCAAACACCAAACCTAAACCTAAGATGCTATCTCTCAAACCCGAAAAAGCATCATACCCATTGCCCTAAACCCCTAGAACTAAGCCCAACACACTAACACTAACACGCTCATGTTAACACAAAACCTAACATAAACCCTAATCCTAATACAAAGTCTGACATGAAACCAAACTCGAAAACTGAACCCATCCCCACCACCAACCCGAACCCAAAACTAAACCTAAACCTATACATAAAGCTATAACTAACACCTTAAGAGTAGTGCTTATACCCCAAATCTAACTCCCTAACGCTATCTCAAAACCTAAGAGAAACCTGAACCCTGTCACTGTAAAGCTAGCATACATGGTGACACACTTACTCTACGGCCCCAAAGCGAATGCAAACGCAGACACAAACAGTAACCTCACATCAAAGTCCTCACAATCGAACTCAAAGTAGAACCTGAATCTGAACCCAAACCCTAAAACTGACCGTAACCCTAAGAGTAACCCTAACACACGAACCCTACTCCTCAAAACACCAAAACAACAACAGTAAAGTGAGACCTAACCATAGCCCTAACAACCTAACCTTAAGCCCTACAGAATGCCACTAATCCACTCACATTAAAACGAACACTCACCCAGATCCTAACCCTAACCTGAAGCCTAACATGAACACAAATGCTACATCTAAACCCCAACCCAACACAATATTGAACCAAAAACATATTCCTAAAGCTAAGTATGACCACTGCATCCTAAGCCACACACAAACTTCCCAAGCCTAAGTCTCCAATATAACAGGAAAATTAACTCTAACCCTAACACCAACACACCAACCCTAACCCTAAGATGCTAACTCTAAAACCTGAAAAAGCATCCTACCCATTGCCCTCAACCCCTAGAACTAAGCCCAACAAACTAACACTTACCCACTCATCTTAAGCAAAACCTAACTCAAACCCTAATCCTACTCCAAAGTAGGACATGAAAGCAAACTAGAACACTGAAGCCATCCGAACCACCAACCCGAGCCCAAAACTAAACCTAAATCTAAAACTGACACCTTAACAGTAGTACTTATACCCCAATCCTAACTCCCTAACGCTATGTCAAAACCTAAGAGAAACCTGAACCCTGTCACAGTAAAGCTAGCATACATGGTGACACACTCAATCTAAGGCCCCAAAGGGAATGCAAACACAAAAACAAACAGTAACCTGACCCCATAGACCACACAATCGAACTGAAAGTACAAACTGCATCTCAAGCCAAACACTAACACTAACCGTAACCTTAAGAGTAACCCTAACACACTAAACCCTACTCCTCAAAACACCAAAACAACAACAGTAACGTGAGACCAAACCATAGCCCTAACAACCTAATCTTAAGCCCAACACAATGACACTAATCCACTCACCTTAAAACGAACACTCACTGAAACCCTAACACTAACCTGAAGCCTAACATGAACCCAAAGCCTACATCACCATACTGAACACAACACAAGACCATATTGAAACCAAACCTTATTCCTAAAGCTAAGTATGGCCACTATATTAGCCACACACAAACTGCCCAAGCCTAAGTATTTAAATCTAATAGGAACACTAACTCTAACCCTAACCGCAACAAACCAACCCTAACCGTAAGATGGTATCTCAAAACCCGAAAAACCACTACACATGTTGCCCTAAACCCCTAGAAATAAACCCAAAACCCTAACATTAACCCACTCATCTTAACACAAAACCTAACACAAACCCTAATCCTAATTCAAAGTCTGACCAGAAACAAAACTCGAACACTGAACCCAACCCCACCACCTACCTGAACCCAAAACTAAACCTAAACATAAACCTAAACCTAAAACTAACACCTTAAGAGTAGTGCTTATACCCCAATCCTAACTCTCTAATGCTATCTCACAACCTAGGAGAAACCTGAACACTATCACAGTAAAGCTACCATACATGGTGACACACTCACTCTACGGCCCCAAAGGGAATGCAAATGGAAACACAAACAGTAACCTGACCCCACAGTCCTCACAATCGAACTGAAAGTAGAATCTGAATCTGAACCCAAACAATAAAACTGACCGTAACACTAAGAGGAACTCTAACACACTAACCCTCCTCCTCAAAACTCCAGAACAACAACAGTAACGTGAGACCTAACCATAGCCCTAACAACCTAACCTTAAGCCCAAAACAATGACACTAATCCACTAACCCTAAAACGAACAGTCACGCGAACCTTAACCCTAACCTGAAGCCTAACATGAACCCAAATCCCACATCTAAACAAGAACCGAACACCATACTGAACCCAAACCCTATTCCTAAAGCTAAATATGACCCCTACATCTTAAGCCACACACAAACTGCCCAAGCCTAAGTCTCTAAAGCTAATAGGAACCTTAACTCTAACCCTAACCGCAACACACCAAGCCTAACCCAAAGATGCTATCACTAAACCCAAAAAAGCATCATTACCGATGGCCTAAACCCCAAGAACTAAGCCCAAAACACTAACACTAACCCACTCACCTTAACACAAAACCTAACACAAACCGTAATTCTAAACCAAAGTCAGGCATGAAACCAAACTCGAACACTGAACCCATCCCCACCACCAACACGAACCCAAAACTAAACCTAAACCTAAACCTAAAACTAACACATTAAAGGTAGTGCTTATACTCCTATCCTAACTCCCTAACACTATCTCAAAATATAAGAGATACCGGAACACTGTCACAGTAAAGCTAGCATACATGGTGACACACTCACTCTAATATCCCAAGGCGAATACAAACGCAAACACAAACAGGAACCTGACCCCAAAGTCCTCACAATCGAACTGAAAGTAGAAACCGAAACTGAACCCAAACCCTAAAAGTGACCATAACCCTAACAGTAACCCTAACACACTAACTCTACTCCTCAAAACACCAAAACAACAACAGTATGGTGAGACCTAACCATAGCCCTAAAAACCTCACCTTAAGCACAATACAATGCCACTAATCCACTAACCTTAAAATGAACACTCACCCAAACCCTAACCCTAACCTGAAGCCTCACAGGAAATCAAATCCTACATCTAAACCAGAACCCAACACCATGTTGAACCCAAACCCTATTCCTAAAGCTAAGTATGACCACTACATACTAAGCCACACACAAACTACCCAAGGCTAAGTCTCTAACCATAACAGGAACACTAAATCTAACCCTAAATCCAGCACAACAACTCTAACCCTTACATGCTATCTGTAAAACACGAAAAAGAATCATACACATTGCCCCAAATAACTAGCACTAAGCCCAGCACGCTAACAGTAAACCACTCATATTAACACAAAACCTAACACAAACCCTAATCCTAATCCAAAGTCTGACATGAAACCAAACTTGAACGCTAAACTGCTTACCAACACCAAAGTGAACCAAAAACTAAACCTAAACCTAAACCTAAACGTAAACCTAACACTAAGACGTGAAGAATAGTGCTTACACACCAACCATAACATGCTAATGCTATCTCAAAACCTAAGAGAGACCTGAACCCTGTCACAGTAAATCTAGCATATATGGTGACACACTCACTCTACAGCCCCAAAGCCAATGCAAACCCAAACACAAACAGTAACCTGACCCCAAATTCCTCACAATCCAACTGAAAGTAGAAAATGAATCTGAAGCCAAACCCTAAAACTGACCGTAACCCTAAGAGTAACACTAACACACTAGCCCTACTCCTCAAAACACCAGAAAAACAAGAACAACGTGAGACCTAACCATAGCCCTAACAACCTAACCTTAATCCGAACACAAGGACACTAATCCACTCACCTTAAAACGAACACTCACCCGAAAACTAACGGTAACCTGAAGTCTGACATGAACCCAAATCCTACATCTAAACCCCAACCCACCACCATAAGGAACCAAAACCCTATTTCTACAGCTAAGTATGACACCTACATCCTAAGCCACACACAAACTGTCCAAGCCCATGTCTATAAACCTCAGAGGAAGGCTAACTCTAGTCCTAACCCCAACACACCAAGCCTAACTTTAACATGCTATCTCTAAAACACGAAAAAGCATCATACCCATTGCCCTAAACCCCTAGAACAAAGCCCAACACACTAACACTAACCCACTCATCTTAACACAGAACCTACCACAAACCCTAATCCAAATCCAAAGTCGGACATGAAAACAAACTTGAACACTGATCCCATCCCCACCACCAACCCGAGACCAAAACTAAACCTAAACCTAAACTTAAACCTAAACCTAAAACTAACACCTTAAGAGTAGTGCTTATACACCAATCCTAACTCCCTAACGCTATCGCAAAACCTAAGAGAAACCCAAACCCTGTCACAGTAAAGCTAGCATACATGGTGACACACTCACTCTATGGCCCCAAAGCCAATGCAAACACAAACACAAACAGTAACCTGACCCCATAGTCCACACAATCGAACTGAAAGTGCAAACTGCATCTCAAGCCAAACCCTAAAACTGACCGTAACCCTAAGAGTAACCCTAACACACTAACCCTACTCCTCAAAACACCAAAACAACAACAGTAACATGACACCTAACCATAGCCCTATCAACCTAACCTTAAGCCGAACAAAATGACACTAATCCACTCAGCTTAAAACGAACATTCACCCGAACCCTAACACTAACCTGAAGCCTGACATAAACCCAAATCTTACATCTAAACCGCAACCCAAAACCACATGGAACCCAAACCCTATTCGTAAAGCTAAGTATGACACCTACATTCTAAGCCACACACAAACTGACCAAGCCCAAGTCTCTAAAATTAACAGGAACACTAACTCTAACCCTAACCCCAAGTCAACAACCCTTACCCTAGGATCCTATCTCTAAAACCTGAAAAAGCATCATATCCATTACCCTAAAACCCTAGAACTAAGCTCAACACACTAACACTGACACACTCATCTAAACACAAAACCTAACTCAAACCCTTATCCTAATCCAAAGTCGGACATGAAAGCAAACTCGAACACTGAACCCATCCCCACCACGAACCTAAGACCAAAACTAAACCTAAACCTAAACCTAAAACTAAAACTAACACCTTAAGAGTAGTGCTTATACACCAATCCTAACTCTGTACTGCTATCACAACACCTAAGAGAAACCTGAACCCTGTCACAGTAAAGCTAGCATACATGGTGACACACTCACTCTACGGCCGCAAAGGGAATACAAACGCAAAAAAAAAAAAAAAACCAGTAACCTGACCCCATAGTCCACACAATTGAACTGAAAGTACAAACTGCATCTCAAGCCAAACCCTAAAACTGACCGTAAACCTAAGAGTAACCCTAACACACTAACCCTACTCCTCAAAAAACCAAAACAGCACCAGTACCTTGAGACCTAACCATAGCCCTTACACACTAACCTTAAGCCCAACACAATGACACTAATCCATACAGCTTAAAACCAACACTCACCCGAACCCTAACCCTAACCTGAAGCCAGACATGAACCCAAATCCTACATCTAAACCCCAACCCAACACCATATTGAACCCAAACCCTATTCCTAAAGCTAAGTATGACACCTAAATCCCAAGCCACACACAAACTGCGTAAGCCCAAGTCTCTAAACCTAAGAGGAACGCTAACACTAACCCTAACCACAACAAACCAAACCTAACCCTCGGATGCTATCTCTAAAACCCGAAAAAGCATCATACCCATTCCCCTAAACCCCTAAAACTAAGCCCAACACACTAACACTAACACACTCATCTTAACACAGAACCTAACAAAAACCCTAACCCTAATCCAAAGTTGGACATTAAACCAAACTCGAACACTGAATCCTTCCCCACCACCAACGCGAACCCAAAACTCAACCTAAACCTAATGCTAAACATAACACCTTAAGAGTACTGCGCATACACCAATCCTAACTCGCTAACGCTATCTCAAAACCTAAGAGAAACCTGAACCCTGTCACAGTAAAGCTAGTATACATGGTGACACACTCACTCTACGGCCCCAAAGCGAATGCAAACGCAAACACAAACAGTAACCTTACCCCATAGTCCACACAATCGAATGGAAAGTAGAAACTGAATCTGAACCCAAGCCCTAAAACTGACCGAAACCCTAAGAGTAACACTAACACACTAATCCTACTCCTCAAAACACCAGAACAACAAAAGTAACGTGAGACCTAACTATAGCCCTAACAACCTAACCTTAAGCCCAACACAATGACACTTATCCACTAAGCTTAAAACGAACACTCACCCAAACACTAACCCTAACCTGAACCCTAACATGAACCCAAATCCTACATCTAAACTCCAACCCCACACGATATTGAACCCAAACCCTATTACTAAAGCTAAGTATGAACACTACATCCTAAGCCACACACAAGCTGCCCAAGCCTGTCTCTAAACCTAACAGGAACACTACCTCTAACCCTAACCCCAACACACCAACCCTAACACTAAGATCCTATCTCTAAAACGTGAAAAAGCATCACAGCCGTTGCCCTCAAACCTTAGAACTAAGCTCAACACACTAACACTTACCCACTAATCTTAACACAAAACCTAACTCAAACCCTAATCCTAATCCAAAGTCGGACATGAAAGCAAACTCGAACACTGAACCCATCCCCACCACGAACCTAAGCCCAAAACTAAACCTAAACCTAAACCTAAAACTAACACCTTAAGAGTAGTGCTTATACACCAATCCTAACTCTCTACTGCTATCACAACACCTAAGAGAAACCTGAACCCTGTCACAGTTAAGCTAGCATACATGGTGACACACTCACTCTACGGCCCCAAAGGGAATGCAAACGCAAACAAAACAGTTACCTGACCCCATAGTCCACACAATCGAACTGAAAGTAGAAACTGTATCTCAAGCCAAACCCTAAAACTGGCCGTAACCTTAAGAGTAACCCTAACACACGAACCCTACTCCTCGAAACACCAAAACAACAAAAGTAACGTGAGACCTAAACATAGCCCTAACAACCTAACCTTAAGCCCAACACATTGGCACTAATCCACTTACCTTAAAATGAACACTCACACGAACACTAACCCTAAACTGAAACCTGACATGAACCCAAATCCTACATCTAAACCCCAACCCCACACCATATTGAACCCAAACCCTATTCCTAAAGCTAAATATGACACCTACATAATAAGCCACACACAAACTGCCGAAGCCCAAGTCTCTAAGCCTAAGAGGAACTCTAACTCTAACACTAACCCCAACACACCAACCATAACCCTAAGATGCTATCTCTAAAACCCGAAAAAACATCATACCCATTGCCCGAAACCCCTAGAAATAAGCCCAACACACTAACCCACTTATCTTAACATAGAACCTAACAAAAACCCTAATCCTAATCCAAAGACGAACATGAAACCAAACTCGAACACTGAATCCGTCCCCACCACCAACCCAAACCCAAAACTCAACCTAAACCTAATGCTAAACATAACACCTTAAGAGTAGTGCATATATGCCAATCCTAACTCACTAACGCTATCTCAACACCTAAGAGAAACCTGAACCCTGTCACAGTAAAGCTAGCATACATGGTGACACACTCACTCTACGGCCCCAAAGCGAATGCAAACGCAGACACAAACAGTAACCTCACATCAAAGTCCTCACAATCGAACTCAAAGTAGAATCTGAATCTGAACCCAAACCCTAAAACTAACCATAACCCTAAGAGTAACCCTAACACACTAACCCTACTCCTCAAAACACCAGAACAACAATAACGTGAGACCTAACCATAGCACTAACACCCTAATCTTAAGCTCAACACAATGACAGTAATCCACTAACCTTAAAACGAACACTCACCCGAACCATAGCCCTAACCTGAAGCCTGACATGACCCCAAATCCTACATCTAAACCCCAACCCAACACCCTATTGAACCCAAACCCTATTCCGAAAGCTAAGTAAGACACCTACATCCTAAGCCAAACACAATCTGCCCAAGCCCAAGTCTCTAAACCTAAGAGGAACGCTAACTCTAACCCTAACCCCAACACACCAACCCAAACCCTAAGATCCTATCTCTAAAACATGAAAAGCATCATACAAACTTCCCTAAACCTCTAGAACTAAACCCAACACACTAACACTAACCCACTAATCTTAACACAGAACCTAACAAAAACCCTAACCCTAATCCAAAGTCGCATATGAAACCAAACTCGAACAGTGAACCAATCCCCACCACAATCCGGAGCACAAAACTCAACCTAAACCTAAACCTAAACCTGAAACTAACACCTTAAGAGTAGTGCTTATACCCCAATCCTAACTCGCTAACGCTATCTCAAAACCTAAGAGAAACCTGAATCCTGTCACAGTAAAGGTAGCATACATGGTGACACACTCACTCTACGGCCCCAAAGCGAATGCAAACGCAAACACAAACAGGAACCTGACCCCATAGTCCACACAATCGAACTGAAAGTAGAAACTGCATCTCAAGCCAAACCCTCAAACTGACCGTAACCCTAGGAGTAACCCTAACACACTAATCCTAATCCTCAAAACACCAAAACAACAACAATATCGTGAGACCTAACCATAGCCCTAACAACCTAATCTTAAACCCAACACAATGACACTAATCCACTAGCCTTAAAACGAATACTCACCCGAACCCTAACCCTAACCTGAAGCCTGACATGAACCCAAATCCTACATCTAAACCCCAACCCAACACCATATTGAACCCAAACCCTATTCCGAAAGCTAAGTAAGACACCTAAACCCTAAGTCACACGCAAACTGCCCAAGCCCAGGCTCTAAACCTAACAGGAATACTAGCTCTAACCCTAACCCTAACACACCAACCCTAACCCTAAGATGCTATCTCTAAAACCAGAAAAAGCATCATACCCATGGCCCTAAACCCGTACAACTAAGCCCAACACACTAACACTAACCCAATCATATTAACACAGAACTTAACAAAAACCATAATCCTAATCCAAAGCAGACATGAAAGCAAACTCGAACACTGAACCCATCCCCACCACGAACCTAAGCCCAAAACTCAACATAAACATAAACATAAACCTAAAACTAACACCTTAAGAGTAGTGCTTATACCCCAATCCTAACTCCCTCATGCTTTCTCAAAACCTAAGAGAAACCTGAACCCTGTCACAGTAAAGCTAGCATACATGTTGACACACTCTCTCTATGGCCCCAAAGCGAATGCAAACGTAAACACAAATAGTAACCTGACCCCATAGTCCACACAATCGAATGGAAAGTAGAAACTGTAACTCAAGACAAACCCTAAAACTGACCGTAACCCTAAGAGTAACTCTAACACGCAAACCCTACTCCTCAAAACACCAAAACAACAAAAGTAATGTGAGACCTAGCCATATCCCTAACAACCTAACCTTAAGCCCAACACAATGACACTAATCCATACAGCTTAAAACCAACACTCACCCGAACCCTAACCCTAACCTGAAGCCTGACATGAACCCAAATCCTACATCTAAACCCCAACCCAAAACCATATGGAACCCAAACCCTATTCGTAAAGCTAAGTATGACACCTACATTCTAAGCCACACACAAACTGACCAAGCCCAAGTCTCTAAACTTAATAGGAACACTAACTCTAACCCTAACCCCAAGTCAACAACCCTTACCCTAGGATCCTATCTCTAAAACCTGAAAAAGCATCATATCCATTACCCTAAAACCCTAGAACTAAGCTCAACACACTAACACTGACACACTCATCTAAACACAAAACCTAACTCAAACCCTTATCTTAATCCAAAGTCGGACATGAAAGCAAACTCGAACACTGAACCCATCCCCACCACGAACCTAAGCCCAAAACTAAACCTAAACCTAAACCTAAACATAAACCTAAACTTAAACCTAAAACTACCACCTTAAGAGTAGTGCTTATACACCGATCCTAACTCTCTATTGCTATCACAACACCTAAGAGAAACCTGAACCCTGTCACAGTAAAGCTAGCATACATGGTGACACACTCTACGGCCACAAAGCGAATGTAAACACAAACACAAACAGCAACCTGACCCCATAGTCCACACAATCGAACTGAAAGTAGAAACTGCATCTCAAACCAAACCCTAGAACTGACCGTAACCCTAAGAGTAAATGTAACACAGTAACCCTACTCCTCAAAACACAAAAACAACAAAAGTAACGTGAGACTTAACCATAGCCCTAACAGCCTAACCTTAAGGCCAACACATTGGCACTAATCCACTTACCTTAAAACGAACACTCACCCGAACCCTAACCCTAACCTGAAGCCTGACATGAACCCAAATCCTACATCTAAACCCCAACCCAACACCCTATTGAACCCAAACCCTATTCCAAAAGCTAAGTAAGACACCTACATTCTAAGTCACATGCAAACTGCCCAAGCCCAGGCTCTAAACCTAACAGGAACACTAAATCTAACCCTAACCCCAACACACCAACCCTAACCCTAAGATGCTATCTCTAAAACCAGAAAAAGCATCATAACCGTGGCCCTAAACCCCTAGAACTAAGCCCAACACACTAACACTAACCCAATCATATTAACACAGAACTTAACAGAAACCATAATCCTAATCCAAAGTCGGACACGAAAGCAAACTGGAACACTGAACCCATCCACACCACGAACCTTAGCCCAAAACTAAACCTAAACCTAAACCTAACCCAAAACTAACACCTTAACAGTAGTGCTTATACACCAATCCTAACTCTCTACTGCTATCACAACACCTAAGAGAAACCTGAAACCTGTCACAGTTAAGCTAGCATACATGGTGACACACTCACTCTTCGGCCCCAAAGCGAGTGCAAACGCAAACACAAACAGCAACCTGACCCCATAGTCCACACAATCGAACTGAAAGTAGAAACTGCATATCAAGCCAAACCCTAAAACTGACCATAACCCTAAGAGTAACCCTAACACACTAACCCTACTCCTCAAAACACCAAAACAACAAAAGTAACGTGAGACCTAACGCTAGCCCTAACAACCTAACATTAAGCGCAACACATTGGCACTAATCCACTTGCCTTAAAACAAACACTCACCCGAACCCTAACGCTAACCTCAAGCCTGACATGAACCCAAATCCTACATCTAAACCCCAACCCAACACCATATAGAACTCAAACCCTATTCTTAATGCTAAGTATGACACCTACATCCTAAGCTACAGAAAAACTGCCCAATCCTATGTCTCTAAACCTAACAGGAACACTACCTCTAACGCTAACCCCAACACACCAACTCTAACCCTAAGATGCTATTTCTAAAACCTGAAAACTCATCATATCCATTGCCCTCAAACCCTAGAACTAAGCTCACCACACTAACACTTACCCACTCTTCTTAACACATAACCTAACTCAAACCCTTATCCTAATCCAAAGTCGGATATGAAAGCAAACTCGAACATTGAACCCATCCCCACCATGAACCTAAGCCCAAAACTAAACCTAAACCTAAACCTACACCTAAAACTAACAACTTAAGAGTAGTGCTTATACACCAATCGTAACTCTCTACTGCTATCACAACGCCTAAGAGAAACCTGAACCCTGTCATAGTAAAGCTAGCATACATGGTAACACACTCACTCTTCGGCCCCAAAGCGAATGCAAACACAATCACAAACAGTAACCTTACCCCATAGTCCATACAATCGAACTGAAAGTAGAAACTGCATCTCAAGCCAAACCCTAAAACTGACCATCACCCTAAGAGTAACCCTAACACACTAACCCTACTCCTCAAAACACTAAAACAACAACATTAACGTGAGACCTAACCATAGCCCTAACAAACGAACCTTAAGTCCCACACAAGGACACTAGTCCACAACCTTAAAACGAACACTCACCCGAAACCTAACCCTAACCTGAAGCCTAACATGAACCCAAATCCTACATCTAAACCCCAACCCAACACCATATTGAACCCAAACCCTATTCCTAAACCTAAGTATGACACCTACATCCTAAGCCACACACAAACTGCCCAAGCTCAAGTCTCTAAACCTAACAGGAACACTAACTCTAACCCTAACACCAACACACCAACCCTAACCCTAAGATGCTATCTCTAAAATCCGAAAAAGCATCATACCCTTTGCCCTAAACCCCTAAAACTAAGCTCAACACACTAACACTAACCCACTCATCTTAACAAAAAACCTAACACAAACCCTAATCCTAATCCAAAGTCGGAGATGAAACCAAACTCGAAGACTGATCCCATCCACACCACCAACCCGAACCCAAAACTAAACCTATATCTAAACCTAAACTGAACACCTTAAGAGTAGTGCTTATACCCCTATCCTAACTCGCTAATGCTATCTCGAAACCTAAGAGAAGCCTGAACCCTGTCACAGTAAAACTAGCATACATGGTGACACACTCGCTCTAAGGCCCCAAAGAGAATGAAAACGCAAACACAAACCACAACCTGATCCCATCGTCCTCACAATCCAACTGAAAGTAGAAACCGAATCGAAACACAAACCCTAAAAATCACCTTAACCCTAACAATAACTCTAACACACTAAGCCTACTCCTCAAAACACCAAAACAACAACAGTAACGTCAGATCTAAGCATAGCCCTAAGAACCTAACCTTAAGCCCAACACAATGACACTAATCCACTCACCTTAAAACGAACACTCACCCGAACCCTAACCCTAACCTGAAGCCTAACATGAACCCAAATCCTGCATCTAAACCCCAACCCAACACCATATTGAACCCAAACCCTATTCCTAAAGCTAAGTATGACCACTATATCCTAAGCCACACACAAACTGCCCAAGCCTCTGTCTCTAAACCTAACAGGAACAATAACTCTAACCCTAACCCCAACACACCAAACCTAAGCCTAAGATCCTATCTCTAAAACCTGAAAAAGCATCATACCGTTGCCCTCAACCCCTAGAACTAAGCCCAACACACTAACACTAACCCACTCATCTTAACACAATACCTAACTCAAACGCTAATCCTACTCCAAAGTCGGACATGAAACCAAACTCGAACACTGAACCCATCCCCACCACCAACCCGAGACCAAAACTAAACCTAAACCTAAACCTAAACCTAAACCTAAGCCTAACTAAAACTAACACCTTAAGAGTAGTGCTTATACCCCAATCCTAACTCCCTAACACTATCTCAAAACCTAAGAGAAACCTGAACCCTGTCACAGTAAAGCTAGCATACATTGTGACACACTCACTCTACGGCCCCAAAGGGAATGCAAATGCAAACACAAACAGTAACCTGACCCCAAAGTCCTCACAATCGAACTGAAAGTAGAATCTGAATCTGAACCCAAACCCTAAAACTAACCATAACCCTAAGAGTAACCCTAACACTCTAACCCTACTCTTCAAAACACCAAAACAACAACAGTAACATAGGAACTAACCATAACCCTAACAACGTAACTTTAACCCCATACACTTATACTAATCCAATAACCATAACAGAAACACTAACCCGAAACCTAACCCTAACCTGAAGCCTCACATTAATCCAAATCCTACATCTAAACACCTGCCCAAGACCATATTGAACCCAAAACCTATTCCTAAACTTTAGTGTAACCCCTACACCCTAAACCACACCCAAACTGCCCAAGCCTACCATGCTAACGCTAACAGGAACCCTAACTCTAACCCTAACCCTAACAGACCAGGCCTAACGCTAAGATGCTATCTCTACAACTGGAAAAAGAATCATAACTGCTTTGCTAAACCACTAAAACTAAGCCCAACACACTAACACTAACGCATTCATCTTAACACAAAACCTAACACAAACCCTAATCCTAATCAGAAGTCTAACATGAAAACAAACTTGAACATTAAACCCATCCCCAACACCAAACCAAACCCAAATCCTAAACCTAAGCCTACATCTAAAACTAACAACTTAAGAGTAACACTTACACTCCAAGCCTAACTGCCAAGCCCTATTTCGAATCCTAAGAGAAACCTTAGCCCTAAAACAGTACACCTAGCATACATGCTGACACACTAACTGTAAGGCCCCAACCCGAATGCTAAGGCAAACATAAACAGTAACATGAACCGAAATTCCTCATAATCGAACTGAAAGGAGAACTTGAATGTGTATGCAAACCCTAAAACTAACCGTAATCCTAACCATAACCCTAACATACTAACCCTACTTCTTAAAACACCAAAAGTACAACAGTAACGTGAGACCTAACCATCAACCTAACAACCTAACCATAACCCGAACACACTGACACAAATTCACTAACCATAACATGAACACTAACCCGAACCCTAACCCTAAACTGAAGCCTCACATGAACCCAAATTCTACATCTAAACCCCAACCCAAGACCATATTGAACCCAAAACCTACTCCTAAAACTCAGTATAGCCACTACACCCTAAACCACACCCAAACTGCCCAAGCCCAACACTGTAACCCTAACAGAAACACTAACTCTAAGCCTAACCCTAACAGAACAACCCTAATGCTAAGATGCTATCTCTAGAACTAGAAAAAGAATCATAACCGTTTTCCTAAACCACTAACAGTAAGCCCAACACATTAACACTAACCCATTCATCTAAACACAAAACCTAACACCAAACCCTAATTCTAATCCGTCGTCTAACATGAACCCAAACTCGAACGTTAAACCCATCCCCAACACCAACCGACCCCAAATCCTAAACCTGAACCTATACCTAAAACTAACACCATAATACTAACGCTTACACCCCAACCCTAACTCCCAAACCCTATCTCGAAACGTAAAAGAGGGCCCGGGAGGATGGCTAGGCCCAGGAGGATGGCTCAGTGATCTAAAAGCGCAGGCGGCTGCAGGGACCACGGTTCAATCCCTGGCACCACATGCTGCTCCAGCCCTGCCCTCAGGGCAGGCTGAGTCGGCCATTAAAAAAGAAACCTAAGAGAAACCTTAGCCCTAATACAGTACACCTAGCATACCTGCTGACACCCTAATTTAAGGCCCCAAACCGAATGCTAACACAAAACCAAACAATGACCTGAACCAATATTCCTCACAATCGAAATGAAAGGAGAACCTGAATGTCAAGGCAAACCCTGAAAATGACCGTAATCTTAACCGTAACCCTAACACACTAACCCTACTTCTTAAAACACCAAAAGTACAACAGTAAAGTGAGACCTAAACATAACCCTAACTACCTAACCTTAACCCCAACACACTGATACTAATCCACTAACCATATCTCGAACACTAATCCGAACCCTAACCCTAACCTGAAGCCTCACATGAACCCAAATCCTACATCTAAAACCAAACCCAAGACCATATTGAAACCAAAACCTATTTCTAAAACTAAGTATAACGTCTACATGCTAAACAACACCTAAACTGCCCAAGCCTAACACTCTAACCCTAACAGGAACACTAACTTGAACTCTAACCCTTACAGACCAACCGTAATGCTAAGATGCTATCTCTAGAACTAGAAAGGGAATCATAACCATTTTCCTAAACCACTAACACTAAGCCCAAACAATAACACTAACCCATTAATCTTAAGACAAAACCTAACACAAATCCTAATCCTAATCCAAAGTATAACACGAACCCAAACTCGAACGTTAAACTCATCCCCAACACCAACCCGAACCCAAATCCTAAACCTACACCTAAACCTAAAGCTAACACCTTTAGAGTAACGCTTGAACCCCAACCCTAACTCACAAACCTTATCTCAAAACCTAAGAGAAACCTTAACCCTAACACAGAATACCTAGCATACATGCTGACACTCTAACTCTAATTACCCAACCCGAATGCTAAGGGAAACACAAACAGTAACCTAAGCCGATATTCCTCACAATCAAACTTAAAAGAGAACCTGAATGTGAACGCAAACCCTAAAACTAACCGTAATCCTAATTGTAACCCTAACACACTACCCCTATTTTCTAAAACACCAAAACTACAACAGTAAAGTGAGACCTAACCATAACACTAACAACATAACCTTAAGCCCAAAACACTGACACTAATACACTAACCGTAACAGGAACACAACCCCGAACACTAACCCTAACCTGAAGCCTCACATGAACTCAAATACTACATGTAAACCCCAACCCAAGACCATATTAAACCCAAAACCTATTCCTGAACCTAAGTATAATGCCTACACCCTAAAGCACACCCAAACTGCCCAAGCCTAACACTCTAACCCTAACAGGAACACTATCTCTAAGCCTAACCCTAACAGGCGAACCCTAACGGTAAGATGCTATCTCTACAACAAGAAAAAGAATCATAACCATTGTCCTAAACCACTAATACTAAGCCCAAAATACTAACACTAACGCATTCATCTTAACACAAAAGCTAACACAAACCCTAATCCTAATATAAAGTCTAACATGAACCTAAAGTCGAAAGTTAAACCCATCCCCAACATTAACACGAACCCAAATCCTAAACCTAAGCCTAAACCTAAAACTAACACCTTAAGGGTAACGCACTCCAACCCTAACTCCCAAACCCTATCTCGAATCCAAAGAGAAACCTTAGCCCTAACACAGTACACCTAGCATACCTGCTGACACCCTAACTGTAAGGCCCCAACCCGAATGCTAACTCAAACACAAACAATAACCTGAACCGATATTCTTCACAATAAAAATGAAAGGAGAACCTGAATGTGAACGCAAACCCTAAAACTGACCGTAATCCTAACCATAACCCTAACACACTAACCATACTTCTTAAAACATCAAAACTACAACAGTAAATTGAGACCTAACCATAACCCTAACAACCTAACCTTAACCCCTACACACTGACACTAATCCACTAACCATAACACGAACACTAATCTGAACCCTAACCCTAACCTGAAGCCTCACATGAAGCCAGATACTACATCTAAACACTAACCTAAGACCATATTGAACCAAAAACTTATTCCTAAACCTAAGTATAACCCCTACCCGATAAACCACACACACGCTGCCCAAGCCTAACACTCTAACCCTAACAGGAACACTCACTCTAATCCTAACCCTAACAGACCAACCCTAACGCTAAGATGCTATCTCTACAACTAGAAAAAGAATCATACACATTGCCCTAAACCCCTAGCACTAAGTCCAACACACTAACACTAACCCGTTCATCTTAACACAAAACCTAACACATACCCTAATCCTAATCCAAAGTGTAACATGAACTCAAACTCGAATGTTAAACCCAACCCTAAAACCAACCCGAACCCAAATCCTAAACCTAAGCCTAAAACAGCACCTTAAGAGCAAAGCTTATACCCCAAACCTAAGTCCCAAACACTATCTCGAAACTAAAGAGAAACCTTAACCCTAATATAGTACACCAGGCTTACATCCTGACACCCTAACACTAAGGCCGCAATCCGAATGCTCTCGCAAACACAAACAGTAACCTGAACTGATATCCCTCACAATCGAACTGACAGGAAAACCTGAATGTGAACGCAAACCCTAAAATTGACCGTAAACCTAACCGTAACCCTAACACACTAATCCTACTTCTTAAAACACCAAAAGTACAACAGTAACGTGAGACCTAACCATAACCCTAACAACCTAACCTTAACCTAAACACATTGACATTAATCCACTAACCATAACACGAACACTAACCCGAACCCTAACTCTAACCTGAAGCCTCACATCAATCCAAATCCTACATCTAAAGCCCAACACAACACCCTATTGAACCCAAACTCTATTCTAAAGCTAACTATAACCCGTACATCCTAAGCCACACACACAAACTCCCCAAGCCTAAGTCTCTAACCCTAACAGGAACACTAATTCTAACCCTAATCCCAATACACCAACCCTAACGCTGTCACTATCTTTACAACCCAATAAAGAATCATAACCGTTGCCTTAAACCCCTAGCACTTTGCGCAACACAATAACACTATCCCACTCATCTTAACAGAAACCCTAATCCTAACCCAAAGTCTGACATGAAACCAAACTCGTACCCTAAACCCATCCCCAACACCAACCCGAACCCAAACCTAAACATAACCTGAACCTAAACCTAAACGTAAATATAAAACTAACACCTTAAGGGTAACGCATACACCCCAGCCTAACTCCCTAACACTTTATTGAAACCTAAGAGAAATCTTAACCCTAACACAGTAAAGCTAGTATACATGCTGACACACTAACTCTAAGGCCCCAACCCAAATACAAATGCAAACACCAACAGTAAACCTGACCCAATAATCCTAACATGCGTATGCAAAGGAGAACCCGAATCTGAATCCAAACCCTAGAACTGACTGTAACCCTAACACTAACACTAACACATTCACCCTAATTCTTAACACACCAAAACTACAACGGGAATGTGAGTGCTCACCATATCCCTAACAACCTAACCCTAACCAAAACACACAGACACTAATCCACGAACATTCAGACGAACACTAATCCAAACCCTAACCTTAACCTGAAGCCTAACATGAACCCAAATCCTACATCTAAACACCAACCCAACACCATCCTGAACCCAAACCCTATGCCTAAACCTAAGTATAACCCCTATACCCTAAACCAAACACTGAAGCCACAAGCCTAACACTCTACCCTTAAGCCGAAAAATAACACTAACCCTACACCGAACATACCAACCCTAACGTTAAGATATTATCCTTGCAGCGCCAACCAGAATCCTAACCATTGCCCTAAAACCGTAACACTAAGCCCAATGCACTAACAGTAACACACACATCTTACACAAAACCTAGCACAAACCCTGATTCTAACCCGAACTCTAACATGAACCCAAACTCGAACCCTAAACCCATCCCCAACACCAACCCGAATCCAAAGCCTAAACCTAAACCTAAACCTAACATTTTAACAATAATACTCCCAAACGCTAACTCCTTAATCCTATCTTGAAACCTAAGAGAAACCTTAATTCTAATACGGTAAACATACCCTACATGCTGACACCCTAACTCTAAGGCCCCACCTGAAAGCAAACCCAAACACAAACAGTAACCTGACTGCATATTCCTCACAATGAAACTGAAAGGAGAAACCGAATCTGAACCCAAACCCTAAAACTGACCGTAACCCTAACAGTAATCTTAACACACTAACCCTACTCTTTGAAACACCAAAACTACAAGAGTAACGTGATACCTAAACATAACCCTAACAACCTAACCTTAAGCCCAACACAATGACACTAGTGCACTAACCTTAAGACGAACACTAACCCGAAGCCTAACCCTAACCTGAAGCCTAACACGAACCCAAATCCTACATCTGAACCCCAACCCACCACCATACTGAGCCCAAAGCTTATTCCTAAATCTACATCCCCTACATCCTAAGCCACACCCAAACTGCCCAAGCTGAAGTCTCTAACCCTAACAGAACACTAACTCTAACTCTAAAGCCAACACACCAACCCTAACGCTAAGATGGTACTTCTACAACCAGAAAAAGAATCATAACCGTTGCCGTAAACCCGTAGCACTAAGCCCAAGGCACTAACACTAACCCACTCATCTTAAAACAAAACCTAACACAAACACTCATCCTAACCCAACGTCTGACATCAACCCAAACTTGAACCCTAAACCCATCCCCAACACCAACCTGAACCCAAAGCCTAAACCAAAACCTAAACCCAAACCTAACATTTTAACAATACTCCCAAATGCTAACTCTTTAATCCTATCTCGAAACGTAAGAGAAACCTTAACTCTAATACAGTAAACAGGCCCTACATGCTGACACACTAACTCTAAGGCCCCATCCCGAATGCAAACGCAAACACAAACAGTAACCTGACCACATATTCCTCACAATGAAACTGAAAGGAGAAACTGAATCTGAACCCAAACCCTAAAACTGACTGTAACCCTAACAGTAACCTTAACACACTAACCCTACTTGTTAAACACCAAAACTACAACAGTAACGTGAGACCTATCCATAACCCTAACAACCTAAACTTAAGCCAAACACAATGGCACTAATGAACTAACCTTAAGATGAACACTAACCCAAAGACTAACCCTAACCTGAAGCCTAACATGAACACAAATTCTACATCTAAAGCCCAACACAACACCATATTAAACCCAAACCCTATTCCTAAAGCTAACTATAACCCGTACATCCTAAGCCACACACAAACTCCCCTGGCCCTAACAGGAACACTAACTCTAACCCTAACGCCAACACAGCAACCCTAATGCTAAGGTGCTATCTCACAACCCGGACCAGAATCCTAAGCATTGCCCTAAAACCCTAACACTAGGCCCAACACACTAACACTAACCCACTCATCTTAACACAGAACTCAACACAAACCCTAATCCTAACCTGAAGTCTGACATGAGACCAAACTCAAACCCTAAACCCATCCTCAACACCAACCCGAAACCAAAGGCTAAACCTAAAACAAAACCTAAAACTAACACATGAAGAGTAACGCTTACACTCGACCCCTAACTCCCAAACCCTATCTCGAAACCTAACCCTCCAAGCCTAACTCTCTAAGCCTAACAGGAACACTAACTCTAACCCTAACGCTAACACACCAACCCTAACGCTGTCACTATCTCTACAACCCGAACGACAATCCTAGCCATTGCCCTAAACCCCTAACACTAAGCATAACACAATAAACTTTACACTTTAATGCTTAACATAAGCCTAACACTAACCCTAACCCTAACTAGAACACTAACCATAGCACTAATCCTAAATCTATCCCTAAACATAAACCTAAAACTAAGCATAACACTAAACCCCTAACGCTAAGCCTAACACACAAAACCTTACACTATAACGCTGAACCAAAGGCTAACACTAACTCTATCCCTGACTCGAACAGTACCCCTAACCTGAACTGTCACCCTATCCCTAAAAATAACCCTGAAACTAACCATAACACTAAACCCCTAACGCTAACCGTAAAAAACTAACCATTACATTGTAATGCATAAACTAAACCTATCACTACCACTGCCCTAAATAGAACCCTAATCCTAACACTAACCCTAATGCTATCCCAGAAAATAAACCTAAACCTAAGCATAACACTAAACCCCTAACACTAACCCTAACACACTCACCCTCACACTCTAACGCTAAACCTAAACCTAACCATAACCATAACCCTAATCTTAACTCTAACTAGAACACTAACTCAAACAGTAACCCTAACCTGAACTGTGACCCTATCCCTAAACATAACCCTAAAATTAACCATAACACTAAACCACTAGGGCTAAATCTAACACACTAAACCTTACACTCTAATGCTTAACCAAAGCCTATCCCTGACCCAAACCTTAACTAGAAACCCAACCCTAACACTACACTTAAACCTATCCCTTAACCCAAAAACTAACCGTAACACTAATCCTTTAACCCTAACGCACTAAGCTTTACCCTTTAACACTTAACGTAAGCCTAACACTAACCGTAACACTAAACCTAACCCTATCCCAGAATATAAACCTAAAACTCACCATAACACTAAATGCCTAACGATAACACTAACCCACCAACCCTTACACTGTAATGCTAAGCCTAAGCCTAAGCCTAACCCTAACCCTAAATAGAACCCTAACCTTAACACTAACTCAAAAACTATCCCTGAACATAACCCTAAAATTAACCATAAGATTAAACCACTAACGCTAAGCCTAACACACTAAACCTTACAATCTAATGCTAAACCTAACCCTTACCCTAACCCTAACCCTAACTAGTACCCTAAACTTAATACTAAACCTAAAGCTATCCCTGGACGTAACCCTGAAACTAACCCTAACAATAAACCCCTAATGCTAAGACTAACACATTAAACCTTACACTGTAATGCTAAACCTAAGCCTAACCCTAACAGTAATTGGAACACTAAACCTATCACTAACATTAACCGTTTCCCTGCACATAACCCTAAAACTAACCATAACACTAAACCCTGAACGCTAAGTCTAACACACTAAACATTATTTGTTTTTTTGTTTTGTTTTG